>SNQJ01S0028546.1:10210-20357 GCA_010110895.2 Picea sitchensis | reverse complement strand
AACGAGCCCAGAGAAGGTAAGCTCGGTGGTTTTTCATATTTAGAGAGTCTAAAAAAACATAAAAGGAGACTCCATTGGGGTACCTTTTTCAAAGATAGTCTAGTCGGTTTGAAAAAGGGTTAAACTAGCACCGACAAGACGTCTGATCAAAACCATTTTAATGAGTGTGACAAGGACAAGATCACTCGGCCATTTTTTCATTTTTAAGGAGTCTGAAAAAAGCTTAACTATGGATTCTGTCAGGAATGTTCTTCTGGACCAGTTTAATGAGTGTGAAAGAATAAGGTCACTCGATGATCTTTTCAATTTTAGGGTGTCTGAAAAGAGCTTAACTATGGACTCCGTAGGGGTTCCTTCTTCGTAAGTTTAGTCCCTTAGGCCCAAAAAAGGGATAAAATTATACCTGAGATTACTCTTCTATAGAGATTAAGTTCCATAGAGTATACCTTTGTTTGTACAGTTGACCGTTCAGACTGAAAAAGGGGTAAACTACCGCTAGAAAAACGTGACTTCAAATTTTAGTTTAATGAGCATGAAAGGCCATAAGATCACTCGGCAATATTTTCATATTTAGAGGGTCTGAAAAGGGCTTAAAAGAAGACTCGTTACTTTTTGAGAGTCCCGAGGGTGATTTCAAGAGCGAAGAAGAATCATGCAAATGAGGCTCAAACTCGTATTCAGGAAAAACTACAAGGACTCTTGAGCCTACAATGTTTTAGAGACAACATGAATACCATAATGCAACCAGGATCTACCTAGGGTATCCATGTTCCGGTAAGCTCTACCACCAAGTTGCGACACTTCTAAAGCATAGATGATGGTTCTGTGTCACAACCTGATGGGATCGATCCTATGGCAAAGGAAAAAGACAACGAGATACACAAATCAAGGTAGAAACCTAACCTATATGTTCAAGTTGAGGGTCGGAAAATTTTTCCACGGACCGTCGAAAAATACTCAAAACTAAAAAAAAATGTCCCAATACCCGATCAAATCCCTCCTCACTCTAAATGGTTTTTGGTATAAAGAAAATGATAAGGGAGGCCAAAAAAGTGACAAAATGAGGCCAAAAGGTCTATAAATAGAAGCTGGTAGCTCATTATCACCATTGTTGATTTGGAAATTGACTCTGGAGCCAAAAGACCCCCTTTGATTAAAGTGGTGATTCCGGGAGCTACAGTGGATGAAATGAACTTTTGTCTGGACCAAGTAAGTACAAACTCCCTTATCTTTCATTTTATGTCTTTATTTATGTATTGGGTTTCATTTTTTAGGGGGGCGTCGACCTTTAAAAAGTTGGCCCTAGGTCCACGCGGGCTGTCTCAGGACAGGCCGCATGTACATTCGGGTAGAGTAAACTCTACACGCGTGTACACGTGACTGTTTCCATTACAACATGCATGGGCCCCCTTATTGAATGAAAAAGACTTCAAAAGCAAGGTTTGACCCTCCTGAACCTTTTTGTTTTGCAGAATGTATGTCCATTGGAGAGAAAGAGAACATGAAGAGGTAAATGAGTTGGTCAGGGAAGACCCCAATGCTGTGGCTACTTTGATGCAGTGTGGGTTACTCAAGTTTTTCCTATGTCCTTTCATGCGGGAACAACCTAGGCCACTAAATGACTTGGTTGACTACTGGCATCCAGATGTAGAGGCATTCATGTTAGAGGGGAATTCACTGGTGCCCACGGTCGAGGACATTTACTTTTTGACTGGCCTCTCTAGGAGAGGGGAACTAGTTAATTTTCAGACTTTTCCTGCAGGGCTGCATAACCTAGTGGAATTGATAGGCCTATACTGTGCAGTTGATATAGACTGCGTGAGCACATAGGTTCCTATAAGCAAGATCATGAACCTAACGCTACAGGCGATAATATTTCTTATTGGGTGAATTACTGGTTCTGCGGCTCTACATCAGGCGTCCCGTGCACAGATGAACTATGTAGTCTAGTGCTTAAATGCACAAGTTTTTGATTGGAGTACCACTTTGCTTGAGTGTATGAAGAGGCAATTGACAAATTTCCATTTGCATACACATAGGAACTTCGGGTTCGGGACCATTCTGTGTTTATTCTTTTTTTAGAGAGTTCTGAGTTTTAGTCCTCGAGTAGTGGTATGAGGACACTCAGCCTCTCTTCCTGCTGTGTGTAGATGGATAGTACTACTGCCGCGACAGGGTGGTGGAAGGACCAATGAGTCCTTCGATAATGAATTTTTTGCATGTATGTCACAACAGATCCTAGTTATAGAGGACTACCCCTATGCCGGGATTGATTTTTCGAGAGACCCGGAGATACCAGTACCTCCTGGTGAGGAGCGAGGGGAGATGGGTAAGTCTCCACCTTTGTAGTTTTTTTGTTGTATATGTAATTTTTATGTTGTTTTGTTATATATATCAATTTTTTTGTTATGCCAGAGTATTTGACGGATATGTGTTCATTGTGTGCAGATGTGGGGCCAGTGTGACCTGCTGACTATGCAAGGAACATGTGTCATCCTTAGTCAGGGGCCGCACTTTCCGCCGCAAGGGGACCAGCAGTATCAGGAGATCTTCCAGCTAGGGAGGCTGAGAGGGTATTGAGACGGGTTGAGAGTAACTTTACTGCACTCACTCGCACGGTCCCGATGGAAAAGATTGAGGACCTGCCACCATCTATGCAACCTCATGTAGTGGGGGAACCACAGACATGGGTCTGGTTGTTTCAGCGTTTAGCCAATGCTATGGACCAGTATAACAAGGCCCACATGCCTTGACTTTTGCTAAACATTTTGATATGCCATGAGCACTACTTGTATATATGTTTTGAGGGCATAAGCCCTGTGACTCATTATCATTTATATTTTCAGGCGCTTGCGTCCATCCATGTACTCTGGTTACTTTATGATATTATATATGGTTTTTTGGTCTTTTGTGTCTTATGGATCATGTGTGAAAAAATGTATTTACATACTTATGTCAATGTTCTTTCATATGTGTACAAGATGCCAATCTAAAATTTGATTAGCTAGAGTATCTGTAACTTGATTTAATCTCCTAGGAGCATGAAAATATGTAATATAATCAAAGTTTCGTTCTAAGATACGTACCCTAAGGAATCATCAGTGTAAAGTTGGATCATGAACCCGGTATACTCTGTTTAACTAAGACACAACTAGTTGAGCGTTGAGATAGACCCGGAGATGAGAGATACCCAATGACAAAGTGTCACGAAGCAACTCAATAATTGCGCTATACTCGACAACATTATTTGTGGTGTCACCTAAGCATATCCCTCCAGAAGATAATAACTAGCCTTGAGGTGTAAATATTACCCAAGCTGCGGAGGCAAGCCTCTGAGTGTGCCGACTAGCACCGTTTGCATACCCAATGAACACCTCGGAATCACTTGACATCTGCTACAGTGACGAAAGATAGTATCAACGACACGTCCATAATACTAAAAGAAACTAAAAAAGTAATAGTACAAAGACTATACATATGTTACAAAAAGTTACTCACAGTGACTTGCCTATGAGTAATACTTCTTGAGGTAGAGCCCATTTCTAGGCTCTGCGAAAACGTTCCCTTCAAAATAAACCAGATGATAAGCGCCCTTTTTTAAAACCTCTTTTATGATGAAAGGTCCGAACCACATGGGTTTGAATTTTCCTGCCCCCAGGGGGTCCTTATCTTGGTCATAGAACATGACAAGGTCGCCTTCAGAGAAAATTCAAGGACGAACGGACCTATCATACTGACACTTGACCTTATGTTTGTGAGCCTCATTGGCCATGGCTGCATAACAACGCTACTCAAGGTATACTAACCGTTCTTCAAGTGGAGAAGTGTTTGGCAATAATTGTACTGCCAACTTTAGAGATGGGATCTGACATTCGATGGGAAAGACTCCCTCCAGCCCGTAAATGAGTTGAAAAGGTGAGAAACCAGTTCTCATCTTAACAGATGTTCGGTAAGCCCATAATGCCGAGTATAACATCAAATTCCAATTTGACTTGGCTGAGTTGATAGCTTGTTGTAAGATAGTCTTAAGAGTTTTGTTTACAGCTTCCACCTGCCCATTTGCTTGGGGGTAGTAGGGTGATGAATGTTCTTGCCGTACCCCAATTTTTGATGTTAAGTCAGTCATCATCTGGTTCTGAAAGTGACTGCCATGGTCAGTGACAATCTCCCTTGGGACACCTAACCTTGCTATTATCTGATTGAATAAAAAGAGAGTTGCAGTCTCTCCATCATATTTAAACATTGGCATAACTTCGACCCACTTTGTGAAGTAGACTACAACTACGATGATATAGTGGTGCCCCCTTACTGAAGGAGGGTTTAAAGTAGTGTAATCAATCCCCCACTTGGTGAAGGGATCAACTGTGATGACAGGAAACATGGGAGCAAGATGTGCCCTCATCTTCCGAGAGAAGATTTGGCACAGATGGCACTTATTGACCGATTTGATAGAATCTTTTGGGTTGTTTCCAACCCAGACAAATGACTACCACAAGCTCTAGTATGGAAATCATTAAGCACAATAACTGCTTCCTCATGAGTGAGACATCGACGTAGGATGTAATATACACCTCTCTGATACAATGTATCATCGAGTATGAGATAATTCTTATCCTGATGGCGTATGCGTCGACGCTCATCGTGAGAAGCAGTGGTGGGGCACTTCAAAGTATGGAGATAGATAAGTATATCTCCATACTAGGGATCTGAAGATGTGATAAAAAACATATCTCCTCGGATAGGCGATTCTTTAGGCATAACGTCACCTGACTCATCCAGAAGTTCCGAAATAAGTTCTGCGAAGACCAGTGACTTTTTGGACTTTGCTGAAATGAAGTCTAAGTCAAACTCTTGGAGGATGACTATCCATCTACTGATTTTTCCGCCTATTACCCATCATGTCAACATGTACTAGAATGGATTCACGACAATAATGATGGTGGTCTTGCGAAATAAAACATAATGACGAAACCATTGAATAGCATGAACTGCTGCCAACGCAAGTTTTTCGATGTGAGAATGATTAAGTTTCGGTCCTACAAGGCCTTGACTCAGGTAATAGATCATGTATTCTGAGAACAAGTCATCTTCTTGAACTAAAACCATGCCAATGGTTGATTCTGTTGCAGCTAGATATAATAAGAAATCCTTGTTATAGTTAGGTGGCTGGAGCAGAGGGGCAGTTGTGAAGGCATGTTTCAATGCGTTGAAAGAGCGTTGAGCCGCATCGTCCTAGTAAAAGGGAACATCTTTCTTCAGTAAGCACATAAAGCCCTTGGTGATTTCGGCATAGTTGGTGATGAAGTGTCGTAAAAAGTTCGCCTTGCCTTGTAGACTCTGAAGTTGAAGGATTTTGCATGGGGGGGGGGGCAATTGAATTATTGCCTCAACCTTGAGAGGATCGACCATGATCCATGTTGTTGACACTATGAAACCTAAAAATCATCTCGACATTACGCAGAAGCTGCACTTGTTCTGATTCAGGTGAATCTGAAAGTAGCGACAACATTCGAAGATAAGTCAGAGGTGTGTGGGATGATCCGTTCTCTTGCGAGATCGTGATGCTAAATCATCTAGATAGGCCTCGACTATATGCTTGAGGTCATGGAAATCAAAAGACATGGCCCACTGAAAGGTGGCTCTAACATTTTTGAGACCAAAAGGCATTTTATGATATGTGAATGTACCCCATGGGCAGATGAATGCCATTTTGTGTTGGTCTTCAGGTTTGATTTGGATTTGGTTATATCCCAAAAAATCATCCATGAAAGAAAAGGCTTCGCAACCCCAACATTCGTCAATGATTTTTTCAATGAAAGGTGTGGGAAAATTATCTTTGGGACATGCCTTGTTCAAATCACAGAATTCGGTACATACACGAATCATGCCTTGTTTTTTATTGACCGGAACGGGGTTTGACACCCATTGGGTCAAATGGATAGGATAGATAAACCCAGTTTTTAGAAATTTATCAACCTCAACCTTAATGGTTGTTGCTTTCTTAGGATTAACTAGATGAAGCTACTACCGAACCATCTTGGCATCAGGATACATTGTGATTTCATGTTCAACTTTTTTTGGATCGATGCCTGGCATTTCCTCATAAGACCAGGCAAACATGTCACACAATTCTTTGAAAAGATCTGTGTAGATTTGAATCTCTTTGGGGGAGCAGTCTGCTCCGATGAAGACATTCTCCACGACGCCCGGGTTTTGGGAGATATTGATCGGTAAGGTTTCAGCGATAGTTTCCATATTACCCTCAGCATAAACCTTGTGTGTAGCTAAGGGATTAATAGGACAAGATCAATCTCCCATCATGGTCACGGTGAATTCCCCCACTTCAATTCATCTCAAATATGGGAGGAAGTATGATCTATGATGAAGATCTTCCCAGGGTTTATCCAATGAATCGGTGTGAGCGAGAGAACCCTGAGCCCAAACAGGCTCTAGAAGTGGATCTAACTCTTGTGCAGGAGATGGATCAGTGTGGGATGAAGTTTGCTAGACTAAAGAGTACACTACTTTAGTTGTGGATAAGGGCATGGACATTCTCAGGTGTCCTCTCCCATCCATCGTGGCCGATGGGGAAGGAAGTGTCCACAGATCGTCAAAGTAAGTCATGCAGAATGACGAAACTTGAAAAATCTCAACCTTATGGTGATTTGATATAAACTTGATATATCCTTGAGGGGGTAGGTAATCAAAGGTACCCATCAAAGATGGGCACAAACCAACCCCTACATTGATGACACCTAGTTGAGGATTATCAATCATCGGAACCGTGGATTCCCCCAAAGCAGGGTCAGGTCTAGAGAAGGACAATTGATCAATGGTCACTATCCGACCTTCGTGTGGAAACAACAAGATCCAGAAAAATATAGAAACCACTGCTTGCATGGCATAAGTCCAACTCCTTCCTAACAAGAGGTTATAGTCAAGGGGAGCATCAACTACCTCTACTTCGAAACACGCAGTCTTCCCTCCTAACTGCACGGGGAAATAAATGACGATACCATGTGGTCGGAACGAATGACCATCAAAAGCGGTGAGGAGAGTAGGTGATGGAGACAAAACGGGCTGGCCAATGGCCTTCCAACATGCCAATGACATAACACATGTCAAGGCGCCCTCATCAACCACCGTGTGGAAGATATTCGGAGTAAAAGTTTTCGTGGGATAAGCCACTACTATCTGAAATGCTACATGGTAAGGTAGACGAGGTTTTAAGTCGGTTGTATCCAGCATGATTGTACCTAGATTACAAGTCTCGATAGATCCTAAGGCAGTTAACAAGGCTTTCCTCTAGGAAGGGCATCTTTGGAGGACCTCCAAAGCGGACATCGTGCAAGGGGTTTGTGATAAATCTTCCACCATAGAGTAGTTCTGGGCGGCCCTTGCATTTGGGTTATGAGAATCTTTTTTGAATGCGCCTTTGGGAATGTGTGTCATTGTTTCGCCCAATGCCTTCTCAATCTGTAGAGGAAGAGATGGGATTTCAACTTTTTTACCCTTCTCAAAAGTACTTGGTTTACTATAGTCATGCGCTCTAGTCGATATAAAAGCATCACCCCTCACCATATATACGTTCGCGAATGCGGGGTTGTTCGCAGGCGGAGAGGGATCTTGGCTATCCCCTTCCGTGCTTGCAGAGGCTTGGGTTATATTTTACCCATGTTGAAATGGATTGGTCAACACAACTTGCTATTGCTGCGTTACAAATTTTTGGGCCTCTGCAAGTTGAGGACAGAGATGCGTTGGATGGTCTTCTGCGCACAAGTTGCATGGATACCTCGCCTTCCATTTTTCAGTGTTGTCCCTGCCAGCATTATCGGTAGGTTTTTTATCCCCCTTACCCTTCTTTCTTTGTTTTTTATTTCCTTCAGGCTACTGGGTGGCCTTTGGGTTAGTTTATTGCACTATGTGTACCTCCGAAGTTTTGGTAGGGGGAGCAGCCAAAGTAGTAGTTTGGCTGGCTGCTGTGTGTTGTATCGATAACTGCTGCAACTGCTTCATCAATTTCTTAGTGGGATTTGTTTGTGCTGAACCAACAATACCATCAGCATGTGGTCCAACTCTCTGTCTAGTTTTATCCAGTATTGAGCGTGGTGCATCTGGCAAGATGTTGTATAATAAAACAGACTGAGAATAGATGAGCTCAAATTGTTGATCTCTCATGATGGAATCTTCTTCGGAGAAAACTTCCGACATTGTGACGTCTTTGGATAACTGTGGGACCAAAGACTTAAGGAACCACTCAAGAAGGAATGTTGGTGGGAATGGCACCTTAATTAAACTCTTTCGGCATATCCATTCTCGGATGTGATCAGAGATATGGTCCAATGTCGTCTGTTTGAAATTAGCCAACAGCTCTGTGCCAGCATCGTATCTCACAGGTAACTGGAAATGGTTGAGGAAGGCCATTGCTAGCTAGCCGAAGGAAGAGTATCTTGAGCAATCGAGATCAATGTACCATTTCGCGACACTCCCAATGAGAGTACGTTGAAACAATCACAATTGTACAGAGTCATCTTTCAATGAGTTAGATGAGCACCAAAGATGGAAGGTAGTCACATGATCACCTGGATCTTCGTTAGGATTGGCTTCGAACTTTGGAATGTTCGAAGGAAACTTTGTCGGCATAGGAGGCCAACGCAGATCGTGACAAATAGGGTCATTCAACAACCTTGTCAAATCTGGCAAGTGCAAAGTCGCCAGGAAGGGTATTTTGGGTTGTTGGTGATAACCTGGGAAAAAGGGGCCTGGAGTTTGACTGGCACCAGGTTGCCAGGAAAATTTTGGCTGCTAGCCTGGATTCTGGTAGAAACCATGGCCCTGACCAGCGTATGGATTTTGCATATGTGGAGACATCATCGGCTGATTTCCCAAATAGGACATAGATGGTTGGGCATGCATTATATTCGAAGGACTTTGGGAAGGGTTGCCCCATGTCATTCCCATGGGGATAGGCATAGTAGTTTGTTCGGGGTTCCATTGATTGTGGAAATAATTACCCCAGATCGGCATTCCGAACGAGGGAATGGATCCCTGCCAAGAATTCTAAGGCCTTGATGCAGAAGAAGTTCCTAGGTTTTCTCCCTGTGCAAGAATAGTACCATGCACATGAATAGATTTTCCAAAACTGGGATTGCCTCTAGTCGAGAAGGCGACTGACGAGAAGGTGTTGTTACCAAATGTTCTAGCCAAAGAAAATGGTGTCAAACCTACTGGCATGTTATGCGAATGTGGTCCTTGACTCCCCGCTCCAAATAAAATATGGTATGTAGGTTGCTCGATAGACTGTTGATGTGAGCCACCGAGTGAAGGGGACGAAGGAGGGATATGACCTCCTCCATAAGGCAAAGCATTAAAAAGAGTAGGAGTGTCCCCCATATGACCTTGCAGAGGAACACTAGAGCTCCCTGTCCCTAGACCTGAAGTCTGTAAAGTGGAGTAGGAAAGTACAGGACTTGTACTCAAACTAGGCATCTTGTATGAGAACGGAGGGCCCGTCACACTTGGTGTGAAAGGGGTTGTGGCCACTGCCAAAGATGGGATCAAACCACTGTGCGATGTAGAAGTAGTCGAGACCATGGTGGCTTGGACCGGTGATAGTGGGTTAGGAGGTGAAAACTCTCCTATGGTGACAACCGTAGTGGGAATTGAAGAATTCCCAGAAGGAGTAACAACATTTGTTTCCATTGCTGTGTGCAACACTGTCTGGCGCTCGTAAAATTGAATTGGTACAATGAAAGGTGCCAAGAAATCATTGTTTGGGGTTTCAACTGGGCCAAGAGAATTCACTTCAAGGTCCAAAATGGTCGATTCCTCCGGATGTTGGTCGGGCACAATTGCTTGTAATCCGGTCACTTCAAAAGACCCTTGTTGGTCTACCTTTCGCCTTAATGGTTGCATGGGTGGCTCCAGTGTAACCGACGGCAGGACAAGAATCCTTCATGATCGACGGAGCTCATGATCCTCCACTGTGTGAGAATATCAAAGATACTCTAAGGTAGTCCAAATGTTCAAAAGTAACACACACTAAAAAAGTCCCTAGAAGATAAGACAGGCAAACACTAAATTAATTGGAAGAACAGTTACAACAACCAACACTAGAGCAACTTACCAGTGCAAGTGAAACTCGAAC
>SNQJ01S0028546.1:0-10033 GCA_010110895.2 Picea sitchensis | reverse complement strand
TCAAGGGTATCGAAAGCAAGTGGTTCAGAAGAAAACTAAGGACATCGAACGGATTCGAGACCCACGAAGCTCCGTGGCAAATGCAATCAACAGAATCCCAAAACAAGCCCTCTATATGTGTTCTCCACTACGATTGGTCCAACTTTGGAGGGGTTATCTCTGCTACCTTTCCACACGCGACCTCGTGTTTATCCCCTGTGTTAGAGGGGGGTCTTGGATAAATTTCATGATACTAGACTTAGACACTCCCTAACTCAGACTTCAATGTTTGGTTTTAAATGGCCTTGAAGAGTTTCCTCTCCAACCTAATCCAAGGCCCTAATCCTAAACTAGTTGGTTAACCCTGCAAACAGAAAAGTCTAATAAATTTTAGATTTAGCGTTAATTTTATGGATTTGTATTATGTCAAGGGGTATGAAAGTGAAATTGATGATGTGTAAAAGACGAAATAAAAAATGAACAAAAAAACTGGAAACAAAAAACTTTTACTTAATGCAAAATTTCAACAACTTTTCAAAATAAATATTTTTTTAATTTTCTAAGATTTTGGACAACAAACTCAAAAGAAATTTCACTTAACTACAAGCTACTTATGATCTAAGTAAACTGCAAAAACTTATGAAATAAACGACTTTTCCCTGGCTAATAATGCAGAAACATACTCTTCAACCAAACAAGAAAATGAAAGAGATTTATTTTTTATTTTTTATTTTATTTAAATGTTGATAAAGAAAAAAGGAAAAATACCAATAAGTAAAAACCAATAAAAAAAATTCTATCCTAATCGTAGATCGCAAAGAATCACTTCAACAAATCACACACTAGCAACTTTAAAAAATGACTCTCACACTTGTCTAAAAATCCTAATTTTTTTTTTTATGACAACTTTTAAACGAGAAAAAGCAAGCTAAGGGTAATATTAATCCTAAGCTACTGACTACTAAGACAGAGATTCAAACACCTAAGAGGTATAATTCTCATCAAGGGAAAGGATGACTGCCCTACCCACAACAAAAACTATCCTGCACAAGCACACTACTGATATTCCAACAACAAGCATGTGAACGTGAGTTGTATAGAGACAGAGGGCATGTACATGCGGGCTAACCTTGTATAGGCCATGTGTATCTCTAAACTCTGAAAAAAAATAAACATAGACAACCCAAACTAGGTAGAGACCATTGATATTGATAACCGGGATCGCTTGAAGGCTTGGACACTTTTTTTAATAGAAAAAACAAACAATGTAAGGAACTTTTTTTTTTGTAAAACAAACCAATCTAAGACAAGACTGGAAACAACCAAGACTTAGAAAGAATCCTAGAAAACCCTTGAGAATGTCTGATTCTGAAAGGGAGGAGGATGATTGCCTCAAAAATTCTCTGGACTCTACACGCTGCTGCTACTTCTTCATCTAGCATTCACACGTAGGTTGTAAGAGAGTAGGGCGCAGGTACACGCATGCAGACCTTATGCGGGCCACATGTACCTCTGTGGGTCCTGACAAACAGAGTCAAGCAAATAACAGAGAAAGCTGGTATGGTAAACCAGACTCTCTGCTAGCTTAGAATTTGCAGAAACTAAAAAAAAACAGGCAAGAAAACCCAGTCTTTTAAACTACCCAAAAACAAATAAAATTCCTAGGAACCCTAGAGACTTCCCCAGTATGGTCACCAATTCTGTTATGAGGGAAATCTCTTTACAGACTAGCAAATAGGGTTATACTTTGCATGCAGATATGACCAAGAAAAAATCTACTTTCTACGTTCATCCCCAAACTTAAATCCCATTTCCTTTTAGTAAATACATGGCCATATCAACCTACCTTGTTCCAGGCATTCGATGTCGATCCCTTGTTGCACTTGATTACTTGTTCGCAATTCTCCTTCCAAATTTGACCTGCATACAAGACAAGAAACAACTAGACATGTATCTTACCTATAGACTAACAGGTTAGAGATTCAAACATGTACTTAACAAACTATGAATAACTCATGAATTGGGATGGGAAAAGCATTTTCTTTATTACTTTGAATGAGTCAACTTACAAAACGTTGAGACCAGTCACCGCTCCGCGAACCTGATCCTGGGCTCCTCTTCAACTGTCCTCCAACTTCTTTTCTTAGTATCTCTTTTGGCACAAGGATGGCTAAAGGGTTGGGACAATGGGAATATGAAAATGGGCAGAGTTTTTTTGCTATCTTTTTCCTCTTCCAAATGGGACCCCTATCCCTTCTTTTATAGGCTATAAGAAGCTAGGTATTTGGACAAACCCTCGGCCATGCATGGCTGGGAGTTTCAGTTAACTCACCTAGAGTTGTGTGTTCCGTCGACAACTTTCCTTTTTTCGTGCTTTTGTCGGTCCACGCGGGTTGTTTTAGATTAGCTAGCATGTACACGCATTCAGTAATGGAGTAGGGCACTTGGGCCCTTATAAAAGAGGTTTTTTGAAGAGTTTCTTAGCAATTCTTTGGCAAAGAAGGGATCTGAGATGGCCTGATTCCAGGTAAGCATGTATGGTGAAATTTAGGGTTATAACATCTTCTGAACAATGCATTTATGGTTCTGTTGATGGGTCTTAAACCCCTTAACTCAATAGTAGGAACCAAACCCGCCACCGAGGCCCAATTAGAATCTGCAGCATTTGTGATTGGAATGGTTCTCCAGATCTCACGATTCGACCAATTTAATCGATGGGCTTTATGTTTTCTTGTGGAGGCATCTCCTTTAGTTAGGATTTTCTCTTTAGTTAGGATAAATGTGAGAAAAAGATGGTATAAACCAACTTGACCACACAACGATAAGGAAGTCTAAATACTGGGAAAGGCCGAGCTCGGGATAACCCTCACTCCAGCATGCAGACAACGATATCTTACCACAGGCCTAGTAATAATACTTTAACCATGTGAGCACTCGATCACTAGCTGAGATTTTAACCTAAAATATCCAAGAAACAAAATGAGAGCAAATTTAACTACTGCAGAAGAGGCTGAGCTTGGGATAACCCACTTCTCAAACATGCAAATGATAATCCTATACCATAGGCCTAGTAATAATACGTTAACCATGTGGGCATCCAATTACTATTTGAGAATACTAATTATTAGAAGAAAACATTTATATGATAAGATCAATAGCAAGAAAAATAATTCATCTACCATAATCCTTCGTCATATATCCACACAACGATTCATCATTTCGATCATTAGAGAAAAGAACAACAAAGCAATTGCACCAGCTAACTTGAAAATATATTCGATAGCTCTTACTTGTTACATATGCTCATGAACTGAATAGGAAATAGTTCTTCTCCGGGCTCAATTACACATGCATATGATGAAAAAAACTCCATCTCTGGTCCAAAAGGACTTCTTCATTCGTAGTAGCTCCAAAATAATTCTTAACAACTAGAAAGAAAAGAGTTCTTGCAACAAACCATCAACCCTTATACCATCGGTCGATGTTCCTATTTATAATATAAAGTCTTAACAATAATTAACGGTAAAGTACAATTTGAGCTAACAGTATTCCCCTTGCGTCTTTCTTGAAATCCTCTTATACCCATGAAAAATATTGATGGTTCTCAGCTGCAAATTCAATAATGTATCCTTCCAGAGTTGTATTGACCCAGCAATTGACCACTCATGTTACCAGACAATCCAACCGATGAAGAAATGCAATATTTTTGTATCCCAAGTACAAGTCTTCTTGTCTCTTTCTTGGAATTCCAAATCTTCTTGGAGTCTATCTATCCAATGGAATAGTTCTTCCAAAAATTTAACCTAGAATATATCGTATTGGGCACTCGATCTTTTTGAGTAAAACACAACCTCTTGTGTATATTTCACAGATTTACCTTGCAGCTCTGCTTCTTTCCATATAAAGGCATCACATTTTTTCTCCCACCACTGGTGAATATTGGATTGGTGAATTCGTGGAAGCATTCTCCCTAAAGTTTCCCTTTTAACATAGGTCCCGACAACGAAACCATTTTGTTGGTGCAGAAATGATCAGACCAGGGTCCTTCTTAGGTTACCAACAAAAGGGTATCGAGTAGTCTAGAGAATTGTAATTTTCATCTTCTCTAGAGAGAAGAAGTCTCACCTGAAGCGCAACCAAGACAAGAAGATAGGGAAGGGTAAGGAGAATACTTAGGTAGAGATCAAGAATTGTCAAGATTCAACCTAGTCTTGTGCAATATGAAGTAACAAGCGGTCGATATGAGCTTATTCAAAACTAATAGTAAAGACAACAGAGTTGTGACAACATTTGCAAACAAGCTATATCATATTTATCTTATCAGGAATGAAGAAGTAAAGTAGAATGACAATTCATAGATATAGATAGAGAATTACAAAAAATATTTTCAAAATTTTGGGTCCTTCCATATATTGTCATAAAAATGGTTTCTCAGATAAAATTCAACAGATATAGACACTGCTTGGTCTTTCCAAAGCTAACAAAAACTCTATACTACTGAGAAACAAGGCTATCCCTAGCTCCTTGATTTCTCGATATTACAATAAGTCATTACTTTGTTACTGTCTTTTCTGGCTTTGAGCTCATTCTTTAGAACTCTATCTACCCTTTTCCCAAGATGGACATTAATTACAATAATATAACCTAAATGGAATTGAATGTTAATCCTGTGAACCCTTTACAATCATATACATCTCATATATATAAGCCAGTTGGATTTAAAATTCTTTTTTTCTTGTTCTTGTTGTAACCTATTTCTTCGGGTTGGTGTTGCATTGTCCCTCTAACCATTTTCTGTTTCATTCTCCATTTCGTTGTCCAACTCTCTTGTGACTTGTGCAACTTTCTAACCAAAATTTGTACTGTATTATTTCTTTCACAACTTCTATTAACAAAAACAAAGGGCCCAACTTTACACATCAAAATGTCACACTTGTGTTTCGAACCCTAAGTGTTGCAAGTGTCACAACGTGAAGTATGAAACTTGTTAAGTGTTGCATGCACAGTCGCAAGTGTTGTATTCACCTTACCTAGTGTCTCATTCACTTTTCTAAGTGTAACAATCCCTTGACACTATGAAAAAAATTTGTCACAATACCTAAGTCATGTTGGAAGAAGAAGACCTATCATTTGACAACAGAAACAAAATTTTTTCTTGGAAAAATAAACTTCTTTTGGGAATTTTAGAAGGGTGGTTCTCCCCTACTCATAATGAGGGGGCGCAAGTGATTCCCTACCCATACTAATGGATCTCCACTGGCTCCCTATGTTCAAATTTGTGGGAGTGCCAATCTTGTTAGAGGAAAATGTGGGATCCTCCACCTCTTTCTAAGGGCCAACTATGACTTGGATGACGTTTTTGTGATCAAATCCTACCCTATGTATTCATATTATGATCAAATCAAAACCTTAAGGGTCCATATACTTAACCATATCCTTTATTTTCTCATGGTGGTTGTACCTATCAAGCCTATATATTGAAGGTATTTCCAAGGTGAAAGGAGGAAGATTAGAGGTATTAAACCTTTGATTTTAGAGGAAGCATCAAAATTGTTATGTCAATATTGATGCAAGGGATAGACAAGGAGAGATTGAAGAATTGATTTCATTGTCAAATATTCTTTTTAAGAGCCTTCCTTGGATTTCCAATTAATATCAACTTGCCCTATTCCCTTCAAGTTCATGTGTTCTACATTTGCTTGTTTATTGTTGTTTCAATATTCATAGATAGATTTGATTTTTCTAACCATATATATTAGGAATAAGAGTTCATTTTCTATCCTTTGTAGGAATTTACTTGCATTTAGGAGCTTGGAGATCAAGCCTAGGGATCAGAGCACCAAGGATGAACATCACAACAAGGTACGGCACACTCTTCTTCTCTCTTGGTTTATTGATTGAGTTAGATATATAGGGAAACTAGTAATGACTTGTTCAATTCTATATTTGGACCAAAGATAGGAGTGTTGGTCCAAAGGGGATCTTATCCTATCGACATGGTAAGATTTCTCACAACAAAAAATGGAGACTCTGTTGGGGAAGTACTTTGACTAGTTTTTCCTCTTTTTTGTGTTGAATCCTTTTCCTGTCATTAGATATTTCTTTTTTTATGCTTCTTTCTAATATATTTCCCCTTCCATATTCCTAATTGGAGAGTTTACAAAGACATTGATTGAGTCTCTACCGATTTTGAGCTTGTGGAAGCCATTTTTTGAGCTTTTCCTGAAACTGGCACTCCCTTACTATTCACATCAGGGCACCATTAGCTTCATTGGCGCTCCCCTATAGTGCATACAGGGGCGCCATTAAATTGAATGGAAATACCCCTTGAGCCTCCTAGGGAGGGCCATAATTCTCTATCTCTTTGAAAATAGAGGCACCAATCTCCTTTTTTAGGTGTTTTTTCATGTTTCTGCCCTGCTTTTGAGAGGATTTTTCTCGAGAGTCAATTTTTCTTTGACTTTCTTTAATTGAGAATTTGACATTTATCACTCATTTTCATTTCCTTCTTTGATTTTTCAATATCCCCTAGTTGTAATCCCCTTTGTTTAACAAGATCACTCGATTCATCCTACTTTCCAGTTCTCTAACATTCGTCTCGCAAAGCTTTCAGATTGCTTGATTTTTTAGGAGTTTTTATCAACTAGGGTTTGAAAATGTTGCTTGTTTTTTAACCCCTTTGTCTTCATTTGAAACATATAACTTTTTTGGATGATTAGGACTCTCTTGTTTTCCAAAAACCAACCTTGAATGTTGTTACTTGGTGCTCATTTCTTGAGGATTTTCATGAGTGTTTGTCTTCTTTCTCTGCATATTTGAGTCCTTGATCGAACAAGTTATCTCACACTTGTTTTCTTTCAGTTCTAATCATTTTTTAGTGCACTTTGTTTGATTTATTTTTTTCCACATATTTCTTTGTTTCAAACATAGATATCTTTCATTCCATTTGAAAGTTAGGAACTGAAACAATTTGTATATCTCCTTGCATACATAATCGAACAAAGAAAATTTGCATTCTTTAGGAATTTGTTTTGGTATATGTTTGGAAAAAGAGCTAGTTTTGCATGTGCATTTCAGTTTTCAGAAACATTTTCTTGGAATTTTGGCATCATCTTGATCCCATAAATTGAAAGTTGCATAGTTTTGACTTATTTCTTATGTTAAGAAGAATATAAATCTTCTCCTTCCCATACATAGAATTCATCGAAGAGAATGAATTGCATCTCATTGTTTTTCATTCTATTGGAGTCGAGTCTCTCTCACATCATTAGTTTCATCTCTGTGAACCTATTGAGTAAAATCCATTAAAATCAACCACGTGCTAATAAAATCAACTAGAACATTTTTTGTTTTTAGCACACAAACAATAACACATGATTAGGGTCTTTGGACTAGGAAAAGTGAGTAAATTGTCCAACACTGCTAAATATACTGTAGAGCACTAAAGAGTGAACAAATCCAACTTTTGTATAAGCATAGTCGGGAACCCCCTCTCACACAGGGGATAAACACAAGGTCGCATGCAGAAGAGCAACAAATATTACCCCTCCAAAGCTTGACCAATCGTAGTGGAAAGAGCATATACAGGGGATTCTTCCTGAAGTGTCACTTACTCATTTGGTCTCATTACTTCATGAAATCTGAATCCATTTGGGGTCCTCTGGAGTCTACTGGTCTACTTTTCCTCAGTCCTTTGGAATAATTTCAAACTTTGATATCCTTCCCATATGTTCAGTCTCGGCTGTCGACTGTACCTGCCTGGAGGTTGACTATGAGTTGGTAACCTTAGTGACCTTTCCTAGGTATCTACAAAGGTGACTGGTGGGGGATTCCCACAGTACCTAGGGCAGCCATTGTATCACACTCTCAGTACCCTTGGAGTGTGACCCCGTGAAAGTGATGGTTACTTGCACCGATAATGTTTGTTACATGGATTTTGGGGTAAATGCTTCTCATTTCTTTGTTGGCGGTTCGATATACCATATTCAGAAGATCCTTGAGCCTATTGTTGCTTGGTTAATTTATTTTATTTTTCTTAGGATTGTTTTTCTTTAAATTTCATAGTTGGCCTTGGGATCCGATATTTCACAATATACAAGGTATGGAGCCTAACATTCAAGAACCTCAACACATTGTTTATTACGAAGGAATGATCGAAGATCAAACTTATGAGACTGGGAACGTCACTCCTAAAAGTGGCCAACACGTTGAATAATTGGTCACAACCTTCATATAAATCTTTACATCTTATGAGAATCCTGTTTTTTCTAATCCACTTGGCCTAACACTCATTGATCCACCATCTACGAGATATTTTGATGCCTATTCTTGTTAAAGATTACCACCTGGTTCCACCACTACACAATCGTTTGGTGTGAACCTGTCAACTTCTGATTTTTCTGAAGGACTTGAGAACTTATATTTTTACACAACTCATGTAGTTAATACTGTTGGTTCTTCTTCTTTACCGAAAACATCAATGACCCAGATAACCTCGACTGAACCACTTACACAAACATGTCCTTTCACACATGGGTCGGGTAACATTCCTACTTCATTATTTCCACACATGCACATACTAAGTTCCTTACTTGGTCGTTCCATCAGTCAAATGGATAGAAGTCAAATCGTTAACAAAACCATGGTTACATAAGCTACTCAACCTCCATCTCACACATCGGAGATTAGTACACCCTACATTGGAGGTCAATTTTCAATGGGAGGACAACCTTTAGCTAGGGGGCGACCTTCAACTACAGGGAAACGTTTTACTGGGGGGAAAACTACACAGTTGAAACATCAACAAGCCTAGGGTAAAGTCACTCCCACAAGTACTTCTATCCCTGGTACCACTGGAATGTATTCTGGACAACCATTTCCAGGAGTTAATAACCCTTTGTAGGGTCAACCCAATTCGGTGGGCATTCCTTCGAAATGAACTTTTCCCTATCAATCTATAAATCCCATTATTTTGATGCAACAACCCCATCAATCAAAATAGATGGGGGGATCATCATGTAAATATCAATATGTATAAGTTCCATCAAAGTAAATGGGTGGAAAACTAGGAAAACCACCTTACATGGGTGGAAAACTTGAGAATCCACCATATATGGGAGGACCATCTAGTTTTGTAATCTCGTTGCAATATGGATTTGGTTCGACTGGTGTTTCCATGCCATATGGTTACCACAAATATCCACACCCTAACTGGAAACTTCCATTATTGGCTACGTTATATCTGCCAGATCTGTCGCATTTGACAAACAATCCCATTTAGCATGCCCCATTTTGGCCAGCCATCCCTGTCAAATTATTGTTCGACATCCCGAAATTCAACGAAAAACATAGCGAATATCCTAACAATCATGTTATGACTTTCCATTTATGGTTTTCTTCCAACTCTTTAATGGACGATTCCATTCATCTGATACTTTTTCAGAGAACACTTATAGGTGCAACAATGAAATGGTATATTGAGTTGTCTCTTAACTCCTTTATCAACTTTAATTCTCTTACCATGGCCTTTCTGATTCATTTTTCAGTTTCCTATATGGTATGAGACTAGTACAAATATTTTGACCTCACTTTGGCAATCCGCTTCCACCCACATATTTGATCATATTCATGAGTGGATATGGCGAAGATGGTTGATTAAAGATCTAATTCTGGACCAAATCCTCGCAGATTGGTTTACAAAGTCATTATTGCCTCCCATTGCTAGAGATGTTGCTATGGGAAATGTTGTTACCGACACTACTACGTATTGAAAAATTTGCGACGACCACTTGCGACGAAAGTACTCTTTCATCGCAACATGCAAGAGAAAAAGTTCATTTTTTATAAATCCATCCTTTATTCATCGCTATCTCGACGAATTTAGTTTGACTAAATTATTATGGTCAATGTTCCTCACAAGAGAGATGACTGTATTTTGTTCGTCGCAAGAGCGACGACTTACCTAACTTTAAAACTGAACATTGAAAATGACCTAAAAAATAGGGAAAAAGAATACCTAACAAAAAATTTCTATACTCTTTTTTTTTTTTTTTTT
>SNQJ01S0028545.1:34586-50234 GCA_010110895.2 Picea sitchensis | reverse complement strand
TGATTTCCATCCAAATGAGTGGTGTTGATGTTGTATTGGGGTGGTTACAATCATTTGGAACAATGGCCCTTAATTTTCAAGATATTTTCATGAGATATTCCTCATAATGCAAGGAAATTGAGCTTAGTGTATCCAAGGGAAACCCTCTAAGGTGATAAGCTCTAATAGCATGAAAAAATTACTCAAAAAGGGACACCATGGTGTAATTGCACTATTGTGCTCACTATATGTTCAAACATCTATATCCTCTACTCCATTGGATCTCCAAATGGTTATCAACAACCATTCCAAGGTATTTGGAGAGATTCCTAAAGGTATTCCACCTGCTCGAGATCATGATCATACTATTCATTTGCAATCTGGAAGTGTACCACCTAACAATAGGCCTTACATGTATCCATATGCACATAAGAGTGAGATTGAGTATATGATCCAAGAAATGTTAGAGGATGGCATCATTCAAATTAGACAAATTTCTTTCTCTTCACTAGTAGTTATGGTTACAAAGAAGGATGGTTCATGGAATGTGTGTCTAGATTATAGATATCTCAACAAAATGGCCATCAAATATAAGTTTCCTATTCTTTTCATTGATGAATTATTATATGAATTTATTGGAGAAAAAATATTTACTAAGTTGGATCTTTGTTCATGATATCATCAAATTAGAATGAGATAGGAAGACATTCCCAAAAAATCCTTTAGAACACATGAAAGTCATTATGAGTTTTTGGTTATGCCATTTGGACTTATCAATGCACCTTCAACATTTCAAAGCTTGATGGATTCTATTTTCAAACCCTTCCTTAGAAAATTTGTGTTAGTATTTTTTTTATGACATAATAATCTACAACAAATCTTGGGAAGAGCATGTACAACATGTTGACAGAGTATCGCAACTTTTGGAAGAGAAACAACTTTATGAAAAGGCTTCCAATTTTGCCTTTGGGGTTCAAGAAGTGCAATATTTGGGTCATATTGTATCTCATGAAGGTGTAAAATTGGGCCCTAACAAAATTAACACTATGAAGGAATGGCCAATTCCCAAAACCTTGAAGAAACTTAGAGGATTCTTAGGATTGACAGGCTATTACCACAAGTTTTTAAAGAAATATGGTTAAATAGCGACACCTCTAATAACATTATTAAAGAAAGAATCATTTTCTTGGACTCAAGAATTAAATAAATATTTTGAAAAACTTAAGGAGGCTATGTGTACAATGCTTATCCTAGCCACACCTAACTTCACAAAAACATTTATTGTGGAGTGTGGTGCCTTAGGCCATGGAATTGGTGCAGTTTCAATGCAATAAGGAAGGCCCCTTTGCTTTGAAAGCATCCAACTTAAAGGAAAAAAATTAGTCAAACCCATTTATGAAAAAGAAATGCTTTCCATACTACATGCAGTTAAGAAATGGTTCCCTTACCTAATAGGAAGACACTTCACAGTAAAAATAGATCATGATAGTTTTGAAGTACTTCTTGGAGAAACAATTATTTTTAGAAGAGAAACAAAAATGGGATGCAAAGATGCTAGGTTTTGACTTTGAAATTATCTACAAGAAAGGAAAACATAATATTGTGGTAGATGCACTTTCAAGAAAATAAGAAGAAACAGAGGGTTCACTGTGTGTTATTTATATTCCGCAATTTGATTGGGGGGGAGAAGCAAGGATATAATGGAAGCAATACCAAGAGGTATGCAAGATAATTTAACAACTACAAGAGGATCCCATTGCATAAAATAAATTTGTATGGAAGAATGAATTGATATGGTATCATGATCGCCTATATTTATGTAAGAATTTCCAAATCAAACAAAAGGTCCTTCTGGAATTGGACACTTCTCCTATAGGAGGAAATTCAGGGTTCTTAAAAACTTACCACGGGATCAAGATGATTTTTTTCTGTGAAGGTCTTAAAATTGATGTTCAAAATTTTGTGTTTGAATGTGTGGTCTGCCAATATAATAAGGGAGAGATAATCAAGGTGTTAGGTCTCTTACAACCATTATCTATACCAAGTCAATGTTGGGAAGAAGTTTCAATGGATTTCATTACATGTTTACCCAAATTTGAAGGAAATATTGTCATCATGGTAGTAGTGAATAGACTGACAAAGTATTCCCATTTTTTCTTTCTTTCTCATCCTTTTAAAGTAAGTACAATAGCCCCATCATTCACGAAAACAGTTTAAAAGCTACATGGAGTCCCTAAGATTATTGTAAGTGACAGAGATCCAATTTTCTCTAGAAATATTTGGACTGAATTATTTTCTTGTTTGGGTACTTAATTGGCTCACAGTTCATCTTACCATCCTCAATCCGATGGGAACTTGAAATTGTGAATAAATGTCTAGAAGGATATATTTATTTCTTTTATGATAAACAGATGCAATGGGTCAAGTGGTTTCCCTTAGCATAATGGTGGTACAACACATCCTTCCATACTTCATAAAAAAATGTCCATATTTCTGGCACTTTATGGATGTAATATTCCATCCATCACATCTCCCTTGAAAGGGACTACAAAGGTTTAGAGAGTGGAGGACCACATAGGGAACTAACAAGAGGTTCTCAAACTATTTAAGGACAACTTGGTTATGGCACAAAATAGGATGAAACAACAAGAAGATCAACATTGAAGTGAAAGGGATTTTGAAGTGGGGGATTGGATATTTTTGAGGCTACAACCATATAAACAAATTTCCCTCAAGAAAAAAAAGGACAATAAAGTAACACCCAAATATTATGGCCATTATAATCTTTTGTAGAGGATTGGAAGTGTGTCTTACAAATTGGAGTTGCCTCCATCTTCACGTGTACATACAACCTTCTATGTTTCTTGCTTAAAGAAGTTAATCGGTGACAAGATCATAGTCAAAACTATTTTACCATAGATTAATGAAGAAGGGAAAATCATACTAGAACTGAAAACAATCCTTAAAATAAGGATTAAGAAACTATGAAATTGAGAAGTTACTGAGTACCTCGCCAAATGGAAGAACCTACCGGTGGAAGAGGCGACATAGGAAGATATGTTCTTCATGTATAAACACCCACATTTAGTCAAGTGTCAAGGAAAACACGTTTTTGAAGGGGAGGGTCATGTTAAGCCCTAGAAAAAGCCCCATGTTTAAGTATAAAATCTCTTATTAATCCCTAGATATTGACTTATTACATTTCTAGTGTTATATTTGTATGTAGGCTAGAACCCTTCATTGTACCCTTTCATTATAATTTTACCCTTTGCTATATATATATATATATCAAAGAAATATGGTCTTAGGATCACCTCATATCATCTCATCTTGTCTTCTAAATTGGATATATTGTACAAGGAGGTCTCCCCCTCGAAGTGGATTGCTTTCATTGGTTTTTTATCATTTTAAGGAGTTGGATCATAAAAATATTTGTAGAAGAGTCATGAAAGACAAAATTTTGGACATGTTCCAACTACTAGGGTTGATTGTGGTTGAATTGATGAGTGGTCATGATAGCATTTGAATAGGTGTTTGAGGATTTCCTACAAATGTATATAATCAATTGTATAATATTTTAGTTCTTCTATTTGTTGTTGTTGATCCTTTAGAATGGTTGACTAAGGTTAAACTAGACGTATCAATCAACTGAGGTCTGATTGGAGATATTGTTGTTGTTTGTGTTTAATAGTTGTGTTGTTTTCTAATGACTTGAAGGTATTATGGATTGATTTATTTCTCCCTCTGTTTTGTTTAAATGGGTGATTCCATTGATGATATTGATACTATTGATGTATGTAAACCCAACTTGAGTGATTGTGAGTGTTGGGGTATGTAAAGATTGCTTTGACTTGTTGTTACAAATTAGTGATCGAAGGTTATTTCTAAAGACTAGTGTGTAGGAGTGTCAATTGTTAGTTACAGAGGATACCAATAGAGATGTTGACGAAGTATTGATGTATGCCATAGTGTGCACCTCTTTGGTGATTGTTGGATACTTTGAGATTCCTTTGACAAAGACTATTTTGTTTATGGATGGAGATTAGTTTTTTTATGATTGGCGTCTACTTGAATAAAAAGACTAGGATTATGTTTTAATGTTGTTTGGTCAACTAATCAAATAAGATTGTTTGAATAGTAGTTAAAACGTTTTTTCATATGGTATTGTTTACAAGCATGGTGCACAAGTTGTTTCATCGATTTCATAATAGATAAGGTGGAGAATATTTTTGAAGTGATAGTTGTTCAAACTTCCATTTAGAGAGTGTTAATATACCTTGGATTTATCACTATGATGGTTATTTGCATATGTGACATTTTTTCTTAATGTGCCTTGTTGGATCATTTTTCAATGGTGATCAACATTTCTAGTTCGTATCAAATTAAGGGGGGTGTTATGTAATTTTATTTTTCCTCCAAGATAAGTTTAAAGGGGTGCTAGAACCAATGGTTCTTGGTGTAATCTCACCTTGTCAAAATGTTTAATTAAACATGAATAGTGATCCAACCATTGAGGGAGTCAATTAACTAACTAGCACATGGAGCTGATGTTGTCCACATTAATCAATTAGAATAACATTTTATGGATAGTTACAGGGTGCGATCCCATACATTAGGGTTTTATTTATGAGCCTAAACCTATATATAGTTAGTATATTATATAAATAGACATCATCATCTATTCATGGAGCTATGCTCAATGTGATTAAGTGCTAATATTGTCTATTGACAACACCATTACTCTTATAATATTTGTTTTCAATTCTTATATTTTTTGTCTATTTCGATATAGACAAGATTGAAATCTCTCTTTACTCTATAAATGGATACCATGAGGTCATCCTATTTTCTGGCCACTACTTAGGGAAATCTTCTAGTATTGTGAAATGATCTCAATTTGTAGATCGATTTTCTCACAATATATATAGATGGTGGTAATGTTTTTTCATTATGGAATGGAGCAGGTTATAGGTTGATAAAGAATCCAAATTCAAAGGAAATGCATGCATATAGTTTAAAATAGGTCTATGGTACAACTTGCTCGGTTTGATTAGCTAGAGTTTGTTGACAATGCAAGGTTGAGCATATTTAACACAAAACTAAAAATACCAGACCCTATGCAAAAAAAGGTGATGCAAAACCTCGCCATTCCTCTTATACATTATTCTAGAAAGCATTGTTCCATGGTAATAACTCCCCCCCTCATATGAAATTTTTCCAAATTTTTCACTATATTACATACCTTGTTTTAAGCACTACATTTTATTCAAATAATTTTTTTGTCCCTCGAGACTTATTTTTACCTTAATTATCACACATCCTACTATATCATACTACTATACCCATTGTGATTTTACCCATTGGGAAAAAAACATTTGGCCTTTGGCCTCACCTATATTGTTAAGGGTTTGTATTAAAAATTTGTCCCTCAACTTTATCTATTTCATTATCCCAATGCCAAAATGCCACAACCAACATGAAGTTGAATTCCAAGTCAATCCCAAGATTCATTACCCAATCCTTTTGAATGAAAAATTGGCCTTTGGCCTCATCATTTCAACCACCATATGATTGATTCAAGTGCCTAATCCATAGCTCAATTATTACCCAAACCATAATTCAATAAAATACATAGTCCCATGTGGATAATCCCAAGCCAAAGGTGTGGACTACACATCAAACATGAATACAAACATCCCCATTTATAAAAACATGAGGGTTCATTCAACATTTTCATGTGGAAAAATTCCCTTCCAAAACATAAAGGGTGTGCTCACCCATGTGTATGAGCTCATGTATCAATGCCAACCTACATGCAAAGTAAAATGAGTCACTTGAATCACTATTGTCACACATTTTGTCCACTCTTGTTCATGATTCACCAAAAGAAAAATGAGCACCAACTCTAGGAAGCACCAACTCCCTTGTTTCAGAGCACCAAAAGAAAATGAGCACTAACTCTAGGAAGCACCAACTCCCTTGTTTCATAGCACCAACTCCATATTTTTAGAGCACCAACTCAAAGAAACACCAACTCCATGTTTTTATACTTCAATCTGTAGAGGATACCAATCCTCCCTTTCTCCTCCCTTCCACCCTTCATGAGTGTCTTCAGCTTTCTTCMTTGGACTCTCCTTCTACTTTTGATCTTCTAATATAGACCACAAAGACACTTTCCTTCTTACCATTTTTCTCTATTTATATAGTCTCTCAAGAGGTATATGATATTGAAACAATGTGTCTTTTTGTAAAAGAGAAAATGAACCAATGTGTCTTTTTAATAATAAAGCATTGCACCTCTTCATTTAATTAACACAAATGTTGGCTTTTCTATTTATTAATTGGTTTTAATTTAAAAAGGCATCCAAATCAGACAGTGATTTTCGTACAAATATTATGGAGCGATGGAAACGAATTTTAAAATTCTCTGACATGGGTTTTGTGCAGAACATGCCCAATTAGTTGGCTCACGATTTGTTTCCCCAGAAAATGTGTGAGGTGGACGGAACAAGAGGTTCTTTGAAGGAAAATTGCCCAGATTTATTGTTGCGACCGCCTTCTAAACTTGCCAAATGAAGCATCTGCTTCAGCAAGAGAGATTTGGTCACATATCCACATTCCTCTTTTATCAGCAAGCTAACAGAGTGGACTCAAAAATTATAAGAGAGGATTTTAAATGAAATCTTTTCTTCCACATCTGTGTTGACTACGGTCAAATTTTCACATCCTATCATGTAGCGTGGAGTTGTAGAGAGTTGCAACACTCATTCTATAGCGTGGATTTGCAGCATAGGAGTTGTAGCGAGTTGCAACACTAATCCTATAGCATAGTGTTGCAGTTAGTTGAAACACTAATCTTGTAGCATGGAGTTACATCGTGGGAGTTGTAGCGAGTTGCAGCAAGTTGCAACACCAATCCTGTAGTGCAATCCAACAATTTTTGAGACTTTGATCCAGTGATCTAACAATCATAATGAGATCTGTGATGATTTTTCTCACACATTCTTGGAGGAAATTCTCATAAAATATCTTATACGCCTTGAGAGATGATATTTTGGCCCTGCTTTCATTCACTTGAGAATGGATGACAATGATCTATAACTTTTATAGCAAGATTCTTCAAGGACTAAGTAATGAAGGATCTGTGAAGCATCCCCCTTGTTGAGATTTTTATACTAGATCCTTGACACATGTTGTATTCTATTGAAGCACCATATTCGATCCTTTCTTCTTGTATTTAGAGCATGGTAACTTCTTTTTGAGGTTCCATTATAAAGGTCTTCCAATGATATCTTCATGGAGTGAACAAGCCCTTCACTTCTGTTCAATTTCTTCTTCTGTGAATGGATGTCAGTAACATAATTCAACCTAAACTTTTACTAGGATACTTATATGAATACATAAACATTAATCAAGTTCGTGATGATTGTATTTATCCTCTTTCCATCAATGCCAACATCATACACTATGTCCAATATTGACCATATTGTCCCCCTTTGACATCAATGCCAACACCATGTCCAACAAATGACAACCATGTAGATGGAGAAAGATGGAAATTTTGCATTGGTATACTTCTTATTATAAGTTTCCTCACTCGCTGCTAGATTCTTATTTAGAGTTTGGAGTTGCAAATTTTGCATTATTGAAAAACTATGGTATAGTCTATGAAGATTGCATAACAAAAAATGTGGTTGATGTTTCCTCTTAACCTTGAATTAAAAGGATACAAAGTAAATTTTTAGGTATTTGTGAGGGATACATTATAGGTTACATCCAATAACATGGAATTTTGGATGGCTTGTGCAATCAGTGAAAAAATGGTAGATCGTAATATGGGTCAAATGTGCCAAATAGAAATTGTACATTGGTCCATTGGACTAGTATTTGGATTGCCCCAATAGAAATAACTACACTTAAGATTGTCTCTTTGGAAACATTACTTGGACTATAAACATCCTTTTAGATCAACATTGGACTCGCAAACACCATAGAATACTTTTTTTTTGATATTGTAGTACATGGGTAGAATAGCATGGATTTTGACAAAGCTTGATTAAGTGATACTATGTGGCTCATGGTCTTAGAAGAAACATGTAATTTGAAAGGTTGATCAAATGTATGAGAGTTGTGGGTGATAAAAAATTTATCAAAGTAAAGGATATATAAGTGCACACAGTGTACAAATTATTTGAAATGCATGCTAATATTTTACAAGAGTTTAGACACTTCCAAAACATTTGGAGCTCATGTCGTTTGCTGTAATGGGTATTCATCAATTTCTTCTTAGATTTACTACCTTATAGAATATTGGAAGTTGGAAGCATCATGTGCCTAAATATTATCACACTCAGGAGTTATTATTATTACATCATTTATGAGAAAAAGCATGGTGTTTTCACTTGTGCATAGGAGTTATATATACACATAAAACAAGATAACACCATTTAGTTAAATAGAGTCATACTTTAAGTTTTATTTCATCAAGTTTCTTATATTTTCCAAGGTTAGTTGATGTCCCAAGTAGACTTCTAGTAAGTTAGAAACTAGGTTAAGAATCTCAAACCACTATATGCCATTCCAATATTGATATTATTTCATTGTAGGAAAAATCTTATGCTATGCGAACAATCAAGAAAGAGAGAAAATGTAAGTAGCTATTCCCTAATTAAGTATTCCCTAATTAAATATTGATTTAATTAAAATTTATTTCATCGTTGTTAATTAAAAGTTGAGCAGTTAAAGAGGAAAATGTAAGTAGCTGTCCCTACCTAAGTATTATTGATTTAGGTCAAATTTATTTTCATGTGTCCTAAATATTGATTTAGGTCAAATTTATTTTCATGTGTTTTAACACCATCCATGATGGGTAAGGGTATGAATACTCTTTAAGAACCGAAGCTTGAACAAAGCTTTGTGAACCTATAAATGAGGTACATTGTTTCGTATACATTTATTACTAAGTATACCACTAATGAGGTATAATTAGTGGTATTTTGTGCCACTAACTAATTAGTGGTATGTGGGGATGTTTGGAGGCAAGTGATAGATTAATGGCGACTATCCTATCGATATGTGTGGATTCTCACTACTGTACGAATCCTACCATTCTGTGACTCTCATCTAATATGATGTATTTTGGATTTAATTGTTTTTATCTAACTATACATTAATTCTATATAATATCGTATGGTTTGGACTGATTTATGCCCATATTTTAATGTTTTAGGATCTGGTTGTAATTTATGAAAGTGACTTCATCTTCTTGATTTAATGGACTAGTCATTTGTTTATTGCATCTATATTTCCTAAATTCATTCATTATATTTTTATTTTTCTTACTTTTATACTTTAGTTTACTTTGATTTTCCTCTTTGATTTAATGGACTGGTCATTTATTGAACCATTGGCTATCATTAAATCTTGCAATTGTTGCTTCAATAACCCACAAATTTGAAAATTGATTCCTACAAGTGATATGTTGCTCTTGAAGGATTCCAAACAGTAAGAAGCACTTAAAAAATGGTAACCACTTGGATTTTGGAGAGGCTAGGTCTAAAAAACACTTTAAGGGAGGGAGACACAAATTAATAAGAGAGGAAGAGATCACTACATAGAAAAACAATAAAATGAATAAGTAAGGGACGTGTTTATCCCTTTAAACGCTCAATGTTTCATCTTTTAGGAAATAGGAAACCCAATCATCATTCCCAATCACTACTTTTTCTTTCAAATCACCAATCCGCGGAGTTTTGGAGGTAAACATTGTTGTGAGGTGAGTGATCTACCTAAGGAAGGAAAATCACTAAGTTTTGGGGTCAGAGAGGTAATTCATTGAATATGAAAGGTGTGATACACTATGAGGTGAGTGATTTTCCTTTAGGAGGTTATTCTCTAACCTCAAGCAACTAGATGAGCAAATCATTGGTATCTAGTTAAGAAACCGATTTACCTTTTCTTAGTCATATTTGTTTGAAAATATAAATTATTGGCTTCTTTATTTTCCTTAGAAAGGAAAAATTTTCCCATCTCCAGCATCAAGGATAAATCACTCACATTGAAGGCTTTCTAGCTTCCACACTCAATGATTTTCCCTCATCATGAGGAGAATTTTTGGCTTGGGATGCCAACAAGCTTCATAAGTGAGTGATTAAGTCCTTCACTTGATGAAATTGGTCCCAAAGATAAGGAAAACCTTAGAATTGATTTCAAACTTAAATTTTCCTACCTTGTTGCTAGAAACATCTTCAATCAACTACAAAAATATATTATCATTGATTTCATGGCTTATCTGACTCATGGATGGTCATCGGGAATCATCAGAACTCTAATGGATTCATAAATATTCATGCTTCAAAACAAGCCTTGAAACTTGACTGTTGATACCTCACAACCATAAAAAAATATTCACACATGATACTGGGATACAAAAAAATTCTAGAGCAGCCCCGACAAACCATTAAAATTCAATTAAATTAATCACTAGTAACAAACCTTGTTTTTTACCTTCGTAAACCTATAATGTCCTTATCTGACCTTAGATTTTTGAATTTATTTTTCTGGTCATAGATGACTTTGATACCTTTCCATAAATTGGTTGAAATACCCATTCCAACTTTATCTTGATAGATTTCATAAACCAAGAAGCCCCAATCACCTTACTTGTGGGAGAATCTTTAATCAACATTTTCACAATTGTGGGCCTCGTAATCGAATTCCATTGAATGTGTTGAGTTTGTATGCACCAAAAATGTCTTGGAGGCCTTTTTTTCCATTCAAAAACTCAACTTTATGGATCAACAAAAATGTGCATAAAGGCCCTCAAAGGCTAAAGTACAGATTTTGTGTCAAATGCTACTTCATTGGAATCAAGTTTCTCTACAAGTCATTCATCCTTGACATATAGAATTTGATCTAAGTGATTGATGTTTTTGATACATTCACACATGAAATGGATTTTAATATGCAAAAGAGGCCTTTGGGTGCCAAATGCACCTATGCAAAAAACAAGGCAAAATTCATCGCTTCAATCCAAAACTCATTTGCAAGACTTTCAGTGACTGGGAATGCATATGATATACTTAAAAGAGATAGGAAACCAATATCATGTTTGTGGATTCAACCATTTACTTGATTTCAACACTTAACGTGCCATTCCCACCATGCCTATTCTTGAATTTCTAATTTCCCTATGATGCAATTATGTGAGCTACTTAATTACGATGTTTCTTTGTTAGGCATAACTTATTGTTATGGCCATATGATTTAATTCCCTATTCATCATAGAATCACACCTTTTCCATGTGCATGTGCTACTTAGCTCTATTTTACCAATTAAAAAAATTCCTTGCCTCTCAGGAAATCTTGCATCATTCATTGAATGTGTGTGCTCTTGATTTTTCTTTCATTGTCACCTATAAAAATGAGGTGTGAAAACCTATGCAAAAAGACATGAAAACACATTGTTACCCCCTCGCACCTAGGGGTAACTAGAGGATATTGTTTTTCTCCAGGATCCACATTACAGACAACAGTTCCAATGATCACATTTTGGATTCTCCATAGATAGTCCCATAGATTCCTTCCATTATATGCTCAACTCACTCACATCAGACCATATGGTGCATGACACACATGAGGTACCTTATTCTGATACTTCATATTGAGTGATAATGTTCAATGCTTTGGGTATGAAAATAGTGATTATGGGTTGAATTGGATTATGGATCATGATGCTTTGAATTTATATATTTTGCCTTGTTTCACCTTGGTGGTCATCATCATCTCCTAGTCAAGTGTTGTCACTCTTGGGAAAGTTTGTACTATTGGGGTTCCTTGATGGGGTAATATGTCCATATCCCAATCCATATGTAATACACTCCATATCTCCTATCTCATTTATTCTTTCTTTTGGATTGGTTGTCATATGTCACCCATAAAGGTTCATGCCTCATAATCCCATGAGAAGAAGGAGATAGAATGCTCAAGGTTGGTGCAGGTTGATATATATAAAAACAAATGTAGAAAGAAACAATACTAAAATTAAAAATGCAAAGAAAATAAAAGAAGAAAGAAAAGCAAAGTCAAGAACCAAGAAAGAATGAGAATCATGCGCTCTTCCCCCTCGCTAAGAGGCCATCACCCCAACTCATATGCAATGAATGCATACCTAACAAAAAGGACTTAGCAAATGAAATCAAAATCCAAAAAAGGTTGAATTAATAAATAAAAAGGAAAATATGGGTTTGGAAAGACATGATGTCGAGGAAAGGCTAGCTCATTTCCTAAGTGCTCCCTCATGCAAAGGTGCTCATGAGTATGACTATGCCTCATAATATTTCATGACTATGCCACCACCAAGGAAGTAAACCCAAAACCATGACATATACCATTACACGTAATCCTTTATAGGTTTCTTTGGAAATACTCCTTTTCTTGGGCACTGGCACACCTAATAGGGGTTAATAATAATCCTCCCATACCTAAACTTAGAAAATTGTATAATTTTATGAGTTAGTGTGAAGTTTGAAGAGGATATTTAATGTGATCTATCTAGTGGATTTTTCATTGACATGACTCACTTTATATATTGTATTTGAATTGAATACATGTCTTTTATTTTGATGGATATATTGGACTACATGAGCCCCTCCTTGGATGATGGATTTCACATGGATACCCACTTGATTGAGACCTTGGTACTTTAGAGGACATTGAAGGGATACAAGCACACTTGGTGTAGGCTATCCCACTACTTGAGAGAAGTCAATCCACATATTTTGGAGTATGTTGAGCCTTATGATGAAATGGCTTACTTTTTGAGACACTCTAGCACCCATGGGGTATAATTTGACAGCTTGATGATGGGACGTTGCACCTCTACATGATTATTTAACACCTCTTGAGGGGATGTACCTTTACATGACGATATGGCACTTTTTGATGAGACATCACACATTTTAGGGCATGATTGGACACTCACTAATGAAATGATGCATCCTTTAGAGGCAATGTTTTAATTTTGGATCCCCTACACTGCACTTTTGAGTGAGCCATTCACTTTATCAGGCCACACGTGCCACACGTGTGAGGTTAAGAACAGATTTATGATGGACGATTTGGCATTAGATAATTTTTACTTCATATTGGAGGCATAGTTGGGGTTCTTAGTGACCTATCCACTCTTGTATCATGGATATTTTATGTCTTTTTGTGTTATATCTAGTGTTTGTGAGAGATAAAGGAATTATTTTTTGTTTTTAGGGATTTAAAAATATGAGAAAGATTATTGATCTCTCATGTAAATAAGAGAAGAACTTCTCACATGTAAATAATTGTTACTTCTGGAGATTTATCACTGCTTGTATACTACTTATTTCACTTTATCTTGTGGTTTTATTTTATGAATGAATGTAAGTGTAATGATGATTCTCTAGTGATGGTTGTGCATTCTCTTAATTCTTTCTTGAACAAACCCTACTTGTCAAAATCTTTGGAAGGTTACTATTGAAGAACCTTCCCTTGAACTATCTTTGAAGACCTGGTAAGATACTAGGAGGATATTCTAGGGTCAATAGTGAACAACCCTAGATATCACCCTATATCCACTTACATCTATTCAAAGGAGTCCTTAATTGACCCCATATGCCCCAAAAAACAGAGTAGGCACTAGTCTTCTCCCAATATTCAATCACAAAACTTAAAATAAAAATAAAAATTGTTTATTGTTTTAGGGTTAATTACGGTAAAAAAAAACAATATATTCATTTTTATCCATAAAAATGCTAGATGTTTTGGTATCTATACATGCACTTCACTTGAAAATAATCTTAAAACCCTAAAATTGTTTGGTTGATTTTTATTTCAACCTATTTAGGGCTAGATGTCTAGGGTTTCTTAGTCGTTACATTCATTTTTATTTTCAGATATTGTTGTTGTCATAACTTGTATTATTGCTATAATTCATCATCTTTCTTTCAAGTTTGACAACAACCAATAGCTTTTTCTTCTTTTGTAGTGTTTGGGGACCGTCTTGTGCTAAGAAATTGACTTGATAAACCTTCTAAATTATCATATATCCACATCCATTCAAATCTGTAAATTACACTAACTTACCACCTTCTCCTTACCTTGGTTATATTATTTCATTGGTGGTATATTGAGTAGCTATACGAGAGGCCTTAGACTTGATTTTTTCTTGCCTAGGGATTCCTTGACACTACTCGGGAAGCCTCCCTTGTGTTGGATATATTCCTTCACTAAAGAGAGGGAATTTGTTGCCTAGATGATAGTGGTGACATCTTTCTATGTTCCACTAGCATTGGCACCTTGTGAAGGCTTTTCACTGGGGTTCTAGGTTGTGTGGTAACACACATCAAACCTTAAAATTACATAAGTCATCGATTGATTAGGTGTGTTAGTTAATCAAAACAATATAATGCAAAGGTGAAATCATGCAAGAAAGATGAAATCAAAATCATAACTATGTGTAAGTCAAGAAAGTGAAATGGTCATCAATGCATAATCACGGCTTCATCTAGTGCAATCGAGTAAGATCAAGACATCACAAAAAGTGCAAGATACACAAAGGCAAAAGAAGCTAATCAACACCCTTAATTTTCATGTAACTCAAAAGACAAACATCGAAGGTAAGCTAAGTCAAATAAATGTAATGCTTAAAGCCAAAGCTTAACGTAAAAGGTTTGAAAATTGGGGGTCCCCAAGTATATCAATGTAGGGCTAGTTGAAACCTCAAAAAATGTGATCCACATAAATTAAATATAACCCTAGTTACTATTCATTAATTTCAAAAACTTTGCAGTAGTACTACTTGATATTTTGGTGTACATACCCATTAAAGATAAATTTATGGTTTATATAAAAATATTATAAAACCTTACAATTGTAGATAATTTTCTGATAACATGATGTAAATCTTGTGCGAGACTAGTGCATCAATGTATAGTGATTGAATAAATATGTGGAACATATGCATCCTCGGATCAATTATAATATGGTAATAATATTACAAGGGCTGGGATAAATATTATAAACTACTTTATATCATAGTCATATTAGTAATATCTACTTTTAACAAATTATGGAGATAATGTTCCTTGAGACTTGTCATCTGACCATTAATAGTGAATGAATTTATGAATGAAGATATGTTGTTACAACCTTATTTTCCACCCTAGGTGTAACTTCCCTGACCATCAACCCCACTGCCGAGAAACGCTGCTACGTGGAATTTACATACATATATTTATAAAGATTATGCATTAAATCAAATTAACACATTTAAAATGGAGTTAATGTTGTCATACAAACTTAAATAGAATTAACAGCAATTCAAACTTGCAACAGAATACATGATAAAAATTTCAAGACACGGACATGCATCACATAAAAATTAAGTACAGAATTAATACTTATCTTTTAAACTGGCGGAACACCACCAGCTGTGTGCAGACCTTCCACGAACCTCCCAGCCTTAGACTGCGCTACTCATCACTCTCAGCAGTAGGTCTATTATGAACATAAATATACATATAAAATAGATATTCATAACATAATAATTAATTAATAACTTTTCTCAGAGAAACTCTAAAACGATAGTGGTTGGCTAAAAGTCGGTTCAGACAAGGTCTGATAAAGAGACAAGCCAAA
>SNQJ01S0028545.1:16955-27681 GCA_010110895.2 Picea sitchensis | reverse complement strand
TCTTCACTTTAAATCTTTCGATCTATGAACTCCGAAGGATTCTTGCGAATAACTAGTGCGCGGCTTCTCCAATATCTAACGGTCAAGCTTCTCCCCTCAGGTCTACGATGTAGATCTCTTCCAAGACTTTGAAGCTTCGGACTTCGGAAGTTTGTGCCTCAATGCACCCCACTTCTCCTGATTTTCGAACTCCAAAAGGATTCAAGGATAACCATTATGCACCTTCTCCGGATCTAACGGTCGTAAAGGTTTTTTCCTCTCCTTCCGAGCAGATCATATGGCTCCAACACCCCAAGTGTTGAGCGCTCTCTCTCTCTCTGGTCAAGTACCACGTGTCTGTGGTTTTATTCTACTGCTACTCCTCCTAAGCTTCGTAACACGACCAATTAACCCCTTGGCACTCAGAAACATTCTAAGGTTCGAAATTGGTTCCACTAAACACCATTTCCACTCGAAACCTTGGGTCAAAAGACCACTTATCCGACCCATCTAGGCTCAGCATTGAAACTATGGCTCTGATACCATATTGTAACGTCACGGGCCATCAACCCCAATGTCGGGAAACGCTACTACGCGGAATATACATACTTATATTTATAAAGAGTATGCATTAAATCAAATTAACACATTTAACATGGAGTTACTAGTAGACTACTTCAAGCTTGTATACAAGGAGGAACTACTTGATGTTGAACCAAAACTCATATGCCTCCTCTACACAAGAAAAAATAAAAGGGAAATACTTATGAGTGATGATAAAGTAAATTTTTCACAATAAGACATTTATGAAATTCAAGGTATTGCTAGATGAACTTACTAAACCAGAATTTGAATGAAATGAAGACAATTAACTTGATGAACCCACCATTGTTTATAGAATATGGAAACAATATTGAAAACCATTTAATCAAAATAATAAAAGGGGGTTATTAGTTGGGTGAGGGTTTACAATGCTAAGGGATTAGGTTTATAAGGATTGAGGGTTGAAACAATTAGGGTTATGATGATTGAGAGTTTCATTGGTTGATGGGTTATTATAATGAAATGGATATAATTAAAAATGGGGAGTATCATTGATTTAATATATATGTTTCACTGATATTTTGATCATGTGGGAAGCCATAGGCATTGGGTAATTAATACTTGGATTTGTTTAAGGTGGATGGCATAGTTCAATGTCTGTTATAAGGAATAAGTACAAACTCATCATGATTGGGTACACAAAAAAAAAAATTGGTCTCAAATCAAATCAAATCCAAGTGAGAAAACAAATTGCAATTTTTTAAAGCTGAAGTGATATATTAAGATAATTACTATCCTTTTCTTCCATTGATGGTAAATTAGGCCAAGGGTTAATTTACAATTAATTAATTATTATAATTAATTTTGAATAAAAAATGAAAGAAAACCCACCAGTCATGCTAAGAAAGTGCAACCAATGCATAAGATTTGAAAGGGGCCTTCCAAATGACCCTCCATTATAGGTGTTGAAATCCACCAGTGGGGAAACCCAAGTGAAGGTATGAATGAGAAATTATAGCAAGTTACACCCAAGGTGATGAAATTAAAGGGGTACTTCACTATATGTCTCAAGTACCCTCAAAATCCCATGATAAATTCACCCAATGATAACCTTATTACTATCCACTCACATGCCTATGTGTAAGTCAAGGACAAGTGGTTACCAACCTCACAGGTCAGGAAACACATGGATTTTAATGAGTTTGGAGACTCACACAAATATGATAGTCCAACCTAAGAATTAACACAAAAGTATGGCATGCCTCTTGTACCAGTAAATCACACTTGCTAGAAAAGACTTTCATGCTCCCTATGACAGTTTCTATGTTTCAATTTGTTTTCATCCTTTGAGGGTTAATTGGAGCCTAAGTCTAAGGACCTAATCTAATCTAACATATTTTTTCACTTTTGTATGTAAAGAGTGAGGTGATATTACTAAACTTTAAAAATTACTTGAAAGGAAGTGATAGAAATGATAAACTCTTAGAAGTAAATGTAACCATCTTTCATCAATCCTTTAACTTGGTGAAATTATAAGATAACAGATAATACATAAAAACAACACATATTTGATAATACATAAAACAACACATATTTTTGGAAAACTTTATAATGCATACATACTTAGGGGTCATTAAACAAATAATTCATTCTTAAAACTTAGAAAATACTTAAATCTAGAAAATAAGAGACTAACTTTTTTAATCTATAATTGCATTTAAAAAATTAATTGATTAATAATAATTATTATTATATTTAATTCCCCCGGATGGGGTGCTAGTGTGGCACACTTGGCGTATAGCGGAGGCAGGCATCGGCCACCGGGGCATGGAGTCATGTGACGAGCACGTGCCACCGCCCGCCACCCTACTCCTGCATTAAATTGCTCCTACTACGACGTGAAAGCTCATTTATGCAGCTTCCATCTCCTTATGTGTGTCATTCCATGGCTTGGTTACTGGTGTGTGTCCATCGTCTCTGCTCGCACTCCGAAGGGCTCCCCCCTTCGCTACCATGGCCTGATCTTGTTCGAACTTTCATGCTCTCTGCAGCCCCTACTTACCTCTAAGCTTTCTACCTCTGCCTGGGGCATCTAATTTCTTTTGACAGTTACAAGAAGCACCTTATGTCGCGCTCAAGGAGGAGGCCGCGGAGGGGTTCCCCATGGAAGCCTCGTCGGCCTTCTGTCTCGCCTCCCGACTCACCCTCCATCTGCTCCTCCCCTTCCCTCCAGCCCGAGCCTTTCATTTCTCCCTCTCCTGCTCCACCTGTTTCGCAGTTTAATTGTCTAGCAATCATCCCCCGGATGCTGAGCTCCTCCTTGTATCCCCTTCTCGCCCCTCCTATGGTTGAGCCGGCCCCTTTACCAGTCTTTGATTCTTTAAGGAAAACAGGAGGCGAGCCTCCTCCTCCTCGCAAGCCTTGGAACTCTGAGAACCAGTCCTCTGACTCCTTCTACGACGCACAGCTCAGGGAAAGCCTGGCCATCCTTTACGGTTTGGTCTTTGAACTCCGTCAAGGGGTGGAGGACCTTCAATTTCGCCTGCAAGCCACGAACAGAAAGGTAGCGGTCCTTCTTCAGCTTCTCTCCTCCCTTCACGAGACTTTCCCCTCGGACCCGGCAGGGGCGGCTTCAGTGGAGGAACCATGTGCAGCTACCAGTGGAGGAGACGCCAATGTGCAACGCTCTGTAGAGAATGGGCTGGAGCAGGCCAGGCACGAGATCAGGGCCGTGGAGGTGGACTCAGCAAGGCGATCGCTGCAGGATACTACGACAGATGCCGATAGAACCGTGAGCAATGTGGAAGTCGAAGTGCAATGGGCAGACCAAGTGACGTATGTTGAGGAGGAACCTTGGACCGAGGACTTCCACGCCACCTGGCCAGGTTATTCGCCAGATGTCTAGGCCTATAGTGGTATTTTAGGTCTTGTTAGCTTCTTTTCGTTTTAACTGGTGACGAGTTTGTCTGAGACTATCTCTCTTCGTTCATCACACTACTTTTGATTGACTTCTATGTTGGCTGGACTGGTTTCCACTCTGTTGGGGCAGTCCAGTAATTACAGTATGGCTATTTCTGTATTTTGAAACTCTACTCTGGTTCTGGAAGGTTTTTAATATATAATACTTCTTACTTAAAAAATAAAAAAAATATTATTATATTTAATTATTATAAACCTCCATTTACTAAGTGGCAAATCATTGTGACATGAATATTTTGTTCCCCTTTTTTACATGCACATCCCATTTTCAAATTATTATTATATTATTTAAATTATAAAAACAATAATTATAGTCATATTTAAGATTATATGCATAAATTGAAATAATGAAAACACACTCATGATGTCATTGTGATGCACAACTAATGCTGCATAATTTTTTTGATGCTAATTCAATGCAACCCAGACACAAATACATGTTGTGTGGAAAAAAAATGTCTATGTAAACAAAGATTTTGTGTCGCATTGTTTGTATTTTGGTTATAAAGTGGAAAACATGGGTCACTATTATTCATTTTCACATGAACTTGTGGGATAGATTTTGTTGTAGTTAAAAGAGGTTTGTGGGGCATTTAATAGGAGTAGTGAGGGAATATTTGAGGGGCATTTACCAAATCTATTGGATTTCAAGGTAAGATTTTTTCTCATTTGCCAACATTTTTAAAAATTATTGTAAATTTTGAATGTGATTTGGAATGGGATTTGGGATGTATATAGGATGGTTTTTATCCTACAATTATATGAATTTTTATCTCATTTTTACAACAACAAAAAAACAAGCTAGGGTTTAGGGTTTAGACACCTCTTCCTATTCATCCTTTTACTCTTCCTCTCCCTCTCATTCTCCTTTCTATCCCTTCTTTCTCTTGCACTTTTATTTTCTCTCACTCTTATCTTCTTCTTCCTTCTTCTTATCCTTTCTTTCTCCTCTTTCCTCTTCCTTTTATTATTCTTGTCCTCTATGATATTACCCTTCATATTATCTCTCTCCTTCTCCTTCCCAACTTCCTCCCCTTCTTCATCCTCTTTTTATCACTCCCCTTCTCCTTCATCTTCCTATCCACCCTCTTCGTCCAAATAATATTAATATTAATTAATATGTTTTGTTGATAAATTATTACTATTATTATTATCATTATTATTGATCTTCCCTTAAAATGAACCATAATTGAATAATTTAGGTTTTAATTAGGACGATATCAATAAACATGGCCATTACTTCATGGTAAAATAAATTAATGCAAATTATCCCCTCTAACCCCTATTGTCTAATGCATTGCATTCCCCTTCCCGCCCTTTACATTTCTAGGTAGATGCATTGGCATGAAAGTAGGTCACGGTGGTGTTGATCATGGTATAATATCCAATTTATAATAATTATAACAACCATGAGACTTTGTTCCATATGTATCATGGTAGTTTCATAGAACTACCCTTCAAATTATTGTCTTTCGTGACCAAAGTGTTTATGCATATGTTGATATTAAGTGTGTGTAATTTCAATTATCATGTCAAATTATGCATATATTTTATGCCATTGATTTTATGTACTTACATTGGTAGCATATCATGTAGCTTCCAATGGACAGGGATTAGACAATGATGTCAAACTTAGGGAAAGAGAGGAGGAATGTTGTAGAAGAATGGGTACAAATAAAAAGTAGTAGATGAAGGAAAGACACCCTAGATGAGTGTAATTACATACTTTATAATTGTTATATAATATTGAAATATATGTATTTAATTTAATTAAGAAGTTCATTTATAATTCTAATCATTACTTACTATATTCTATTTTTTGTTGCAAAAATAAATTAATAAAAAAAGGGGGAAATGTTTGAAGGGACTAACTTCAAAAGAGAAAGAGAATATAGATTAGGATTATATGCATGAGAATGGATCAAGTTCAATGAGTCTCGGTCACAATTTCTATATGTGTGTTAACTAAGGTACAACTTATCTTGCATTTTTCAATGAATGTTAGAGTGTAGATTATAGTATTAATTGAACTTAATATACTATATTTTTCATGGTACTTATTCATCCTATGACATGTTTATTAATGTTTGAGCTTAGGACATGAAGACGACGGTGAACCAAGTTTAATATATGTCTCATAAAAATACAAATAATCAATTTATGAAGATGTATACATTGATGCATAAGGATGGTGTAACACACCCAACCCACTAACCCTTCCTTAGGCTGGTGGGGTGTCAAAAAAATTCTCTTTACTTTTCTCAAAACCACCTTTCTTTATCATCTATGAAATCCAATTCTGGTTTCATAATCAAACGCTACTCATCAAGATATTTTGAACCACTGTAACCATGCTCAATTCCAAGCTCTGGATCATAAGTTAAGGCCTTCTAAAGTTTTTAGACATTCTCTCACCATCGACAACTCATCGTCATGTGGATCCACGTCATTTGTGCCATATGATGTGGCATTGGTGTGTCATAACATGTCACCTTTTGGCGTGGGCGTGTTTGTTGGCGTGGCACCAACCACCGGGACCCTCGGCCTATCAGGCCCATGGACCTTTTGTTCTTGTACACCCCTTAGATATTCCTGGTATCTAATATTCTGGGGATCAGCCCACCAGGGTACTAGGCCACCAAGGCACCAACCCACTGGGGAAAACTTACACCTTGCAACCCTAACTACCTGATTCAGTGACCAAGTTGGGACCCAGGACATGAGGTCCTATCTTACCCTGCAACCTTTCTTAACACATGGCACCGAGTGACTCACCACATAACTCCACATTGGACGACAATCTCCTTGACACGGTGTCTAATCACTAAGTGACACATGGTTCGATGTGGCACTACACATCATCACGAAATGTGAAGGTCCATCAAACAATGTGTTTACACATGTCGGCTTCTCATTGGTTGGCTTACATCATTCGACATCACTCTGATGCCATCGACACATGTTCTCCTCCGCTCATAGGCTAACAAGGGAAGGTTGGAACCCTTCCCGAAACCTTACTCATCGAGGCATAGGGTTATCATCCCATCGCCCCCCCAAAATTCAACACTATGATAACATTCTGGCATGTTGATCTTTGGTACCTTGGAACCCTTCCTTGACTGGAAACATGCCCCACCGGGGCCAACTCGGACTTAGCACAAAATTCTTTCGGGGTCAAGTACTTTAGTACCCTGGGCATTAACTCCCTCCTAAGATTCTAAGAAATCAACGACTAAGTTCTCCCAATACTTAGATCCAATGGTTAGGATTCAAAGGCACGAAAACAAAGGTATATAGTCCCAACTAGGTCGACTCTCTCCCTACGCAATCAAATGATGACGCATAACATTTTCCATGACACACTAGCTGCCACGTTGGCATCCTCGTCACCCTGACCACCAATTTGTCCCTACACATCACTATGAAGTCACCCTCCCTCTCATTCGTAAGTAAGGGGGGCAGGGGGTTGGAACCCCGCATGGGAACCNAACTCCCTCCTAAGATTCTAAGAAATCAACGACTAAGTTCTCCCAATACTTAGATCCAATGGTTAGGATTCAAAGGCACGAAAACAAAGGTATATAGTCCCAACTAGGTCGACTCTCTCCCTACGCAATCAAATGATGACGCACAACATTTTCCATGACACACTAGCTGCCACGTTGGCATCCTCGTCACCCTGACCACCAATTTGTCCCTACACATCACTATGAAGTCACCCTCCCTCTCATTCGTAAGTAAGGGGGGCAGGGGGTTGGAACCCCGCATGGGAACCCTGCCCCATTGGGTATCGGTCTATCGAGTTATCATGAGATGGTAATGGACTTGGAAATCTCTAGTAGTCTAAGGTGTGATTTCCCTCTTGATCTTATCAATGACCGAGCTCTATTGGCCTCAAAGATCTTATTGTTAAGGACTAATGCACCCATCCAAGGTCTTAAGATCGACGAGGGTCCACACTTGACTCGCCTGCAAACCTGATGTTGACAGATGTCGTTCTCTAGGTGTGCTAGTTGGATCCCTGGAATGTCACATCACATTGATGTCATCCTCAATCTCTCTCCTCTGTGCATCTTCCAATTCGATTTGCCTCTCCTTTTTATTTAGGATCCCAATCCTTACTTTTTTCAAAAGCAAACTCCCAATTCCAAGGGAGACATCTTTGTTGCATACCTCTAATTGGAATTACAGCTTCCCCTTTCACTTCTCTAAGAACCAAACTTGAAATGAGTTAGAATTGTTTCAACCACCCAGTCTGCAAGCCATTAACAATTCCTTGTGGTCAAGGTAAACAAGTACTTGTTGTAATATCCCCAGGTAGAACCCCAGTTGTAATTATGAATTGTAAACATGTTTGATTGGTTGGTGAGTCAAGTTATAATAAGCTAGAAGGCTTATGTGTTTATTAGGCCGGAGAGCCTAGATGTTAGAGCCATTAAGCCTGATTTTGTATATGTAAATACTCGCATCATTAATATAATTACATCGTTGCGTGTAGACCAACCATGAAGAAAGACTTATGGGGAACTAAGCTCCACTATGTAGGGAAAGGGAAGGGGCTAAGAGTCTAGGAAAATGGGCTAAGCTAGAGGGATTAACTCTAAGCGAATAATATTATATTATTATTTCCTAGAGGCTAAGGTTTGGACATAACCTATGTTGTTCTAGGTTCCTATGGGAAGGGAACGAATGTTAAGTGGATCTCATGCAGCTTCAGGAAGACATGTGTCAACGTGGGCACATGCAATTTTAGGTGGGAAAGTCAGTTCGTTGGGATTTCCTTGTGATGGGGGAAGACTCCCCATGCTTGCACGCAGGAAGACAAAGATCCTTCACGCATCCAACCTTTTTCCTCCATTGTTGACCTCTGCAATCGGGAAAACCGACACACCGTGTTATGAAGCTAATTGTTTTTTCCTGTGAAGCACAACACGACTGCGTAGTGCTTGAGCCAGATTGCACCTTAGACATTTGTTGTTTCTACCCATGTCTTCTCTGGACTGGTGTGTCTTATTGTCATTACCATAGCCCATACCCGATTTTTCTATTGTGGCTACCCTCTAGACTTAGGAGCTGGATAGAAAAAGCAGGTTGTCAGGCCTGTGAACAACTCTCTCCAGGTGAGCGAGTGTGTTGGGGAAGTGAGTTCTCTTGGAGGGAGTCTAGTAGCAACTATATAGCTCTGATAATTCCTGATTCAACCTGTTGTTAAATCCCTAGAAGGGAGGTGGAGTAGATGATGGACTATGTGAAAGTGAAGGTGTTCACTCCTGAGGTGGGACAGGCATGTGGGGAATGAGAGTCTGTGAGTTGTGGGCGTAAGTGGATCCTTGGAGGAATTCCTTCCTGTTGAACAATATGACTTTCCTATCAACCTTTCCTAGCCTAAGAATCCCTTGCCCGGTGCAGTTTAGTCCCATCTCGGGGGTGACCCACTGTTGAGAGTGATGAGCAACATGGTCTATGGCTAGGAGGTTTGTGGAAGGTCTGCACGCAGTTGGTGGTCTTCTATTAAAAGATAAGTGCCACTTCTATGTTCATTTACATGTTGTGTAATTGTACATATGATATAGTTGATGAGTAATCGTTGGATATATTTTATATGTTGTATGTGTAGGCTTATTGTTATTTCCGCATTAATCTGTGTATTATTAGAATATGTCGTCTATATATGTTTATATATAGGTAGATGATAATTGTCATTTCTATGTTTATATGGTAGTGTATGATGTTTCCGCAAGTATCTATGTGTGGCATAGCCCAGTAGATTAAGGCTAGGGTTGTCACAGAATAGTATCAGAGCATGAAAGTTTCTTTTGGTAGAATGGTCCGACCTGTTGGTCTATCGTCGAGGATGTAGAAAAGATACAGTTCATTAGGTAGCGTTACCCGACAAAGGTTGATGGTCGAGGATGTTACAAACGGTATCAGAGCCCACGTTTCAGCACTGAGCCTGGGTAGGCCATGAAATTGGAAGTTGAAGAAAAGGTTTCGGAAAGGAATTGTTGTCAAAATAGACAAAATTGAAGTTCAGAGCCCAGTTTTCGACATTGAGCCTGAATTGTGTCGTATAAGTGGTTATGGAATCAAAAGATGAGAGTGAATTGTTGTCGAAAGGGACAAAATTTGAATTTCAGAGCATCCCAGAGTGCCAAGAGAACACCTTGGTCATGTTTGGAAGCTCAGGAGGTATAACGGTTCAAGAAAGACAACAGAGAAAAGATATTGCAGTAACCATGGGTTTGGAACCACAAAGTTTGAAGTTGGGTGGTAAGATTTGCACAAGGGAAAGGCCAACGTTTTCCAACCGTCGTATCTAGCAAAAGGTGCATGAGATTTAACCGCCAAGTCCTTTGGACTTCGTGACTTCGGCGAAGTTTATGTGTTATAGAGAAAAAAGGGGCTGAAGGCCGAAGTTCCGAAGTCCCAGAGTGGATCTACGTCGTAGATATGGGAAAAACTGCTTGACCGTTGGATTGGTCGAAGACATATCAGAGTCGTTAGATCGGGCCAAGAGAAAGAGGTAAGGCACTGCGGTGAAGAGAAAATACTATTCGTCATATTTGAGCGCAAGTAATGGTGAATCGTAGAACTCACAACAGTTCGTAAATTCGGCACTTCGGGAGAAAAAAAGTTTGCTAAGGTGCAAACTCCTGAAGTACGAAGTTAATCTAGATCGTCCATCAGAAGGGACACGTGTCCGCAGATTAGAGGTATTTGACAGTTCAGAATTCGGGAGAAACAGGGTGTGCTAAGGCACAAACTCCCGAAGTCCTAAAGTCTGGAGTTAATCCGAACCATCCATCCAAAGGGACATGTGTCAATAGATTGGATAGTTCAAGAATTCGACATTCAGGAGAAACAAAGTGTGTTAAGGCACAAACTCCCGAAGTCCAGAGTTAATCCAGACCATCCATCAGAAGGGACACGTGTCCGCAGATCAGAGGTATTCGACAGTTCGACATTTAGGAGAAACAAGGTGTGCTAAGGTGCAAACTCCTGAAGTCCCAAAGTCCAGAGTTAATCTGAAATGTCATTCCAAAGGGACACCTGTCAGCAAATTGGCTAGTTTGATAATTTGGCATTCAAGAGAAACAGGGTGTGCTAAGGCGCAAACTCCCGAAGTCCCGAAGTCTGGAGTTAATCTGGATTGTTCGTCGAAGGAAACACGTGTCGATAGATTGGCTTGTTCGGGAATCAGGCATTCGGGAGAAACAAGGTGTGA
>SNQJ01S0028545.1:0-16905 GCA_010110895.2 Picea sitchensis | reverse complement strand
GCTTGAGCCAGATTGCACCTTAGACATTTGTTGTTTCTACCCATGTCTTCTCTGGACTGGTGTGTCTTATTGTCATTACCATAGCCCATACCCGATTTTTCTATTGTGGCTACCCTCTAGACTTAGGAGCTGGATAGAAAAAGAAGGTTGCCAGGCCTGTGAACAACTCTCTCCAGGTGAGCGAGTGTGTTGGGGAAGTGAGTTCTCTTGGAGGGAGTCTAGTAGCAGCTATATAGCTCTGATAATTCCTGATTCAACCTGTTGTTAAATCCCTAGAAGGGAGGTGGAGTAGATGATGGACTATGTGAAAGTGAAGGTGTTCATTCCTGGGGTGGGACAGGCATGTGGGGAATGAGAGTCTGTGAGTTGTGGGCGTAAGTGGATCCTTGGAGGAATTCCTTCCTGTTGAACAATATGACTTTCCTATCAACCTTTCCTAGCCTAAGAATCCCTTGCCCGGTGGAGTTTAGTCCCAGCTCGGGGGTGACCCACTGTTGAGAGTGATGAGCAACATGGTCTATGGCTAGGAGGTTTGTGGAAGGTCTGCACGCAGTTGGTGGTCTTCTATTAAAAGATAATTGCCACTTCTATGTTCATTTACATGTTGTGTAATTGTACATATGATATAGTTGATGAGTAATCATTGGATATATTTTATATGTTGTATGTGTAGGCTTATTGTTATTTCCGCATTAATCTGTGTATTATTAGAATATGTCGTCTATATATGTTTATATATAGGTAGATGATAATTGTCATTTCGATGTTTATATGATAGTGTATGATGTTTCCGCAAGTATCTATGTGTGGCATAGCCCAGTAGATTAAGGCTAGGGTTGTCACAGAATGGTATCAGAGCATGAAAGTTTCTTTTGGTAGAATGGTCTGGCATGTTGGTCTATGGTCGAGGATGTAGAAAAGATATAGTTCATTAGGTAGCGTTACCCGACAAAGGTTGATGGTCGAGGATGTTACAAACGGTATCAGAGCCCACGTTTCATCCCTGAGCCTGGGTAGGCCATGAAATTGGAAGTTGAAGAAAAGGTTTCGGAAAGGAATTGTTGTCGAAATAGACAAAATTGAAGTTCAGAGCCCAGTTTTCGACATTGAGCCTGAATTGTGTCGTATAAGTGGTTATGGAATCAAAAGATGAGAGCGAATTGTTGTCGAAAGGGACAAAATTTGAATTTCAGAGCATCCCAGAGTGCCAAGAGAACACCTTGGTCATGTTTGGAAGTGCAGGAGGTATAACGGTTCAAGAAAGACAACAGAGAAAAGATATTGCAGTAACCATGGGTTTGGAACCACAAAGTTTGAAGTTGGGTGGTAAGATTTGCACAAGGGAAAGGCCAATGTTTTCCAACCGTCGTATCTGGCAAAAGGTGCATGAGATTTAACCGCCAAGTCCTTTGGACTTCGTGACTTCGGCGAAGTTTATGTGTTATAGAGAAAAAAGGGGCTGAAGGCCGAAGTTCCGAAGTCCCAGAGTGGATCTACATCGTAGATATGGGAAAAACTGCTTGACCGTTGGATTGGTCGAAGACATATCAGAGTCGTTAGATCGAGCCAAGAGAAAGAGGTAAGGCATTGCGGTGAAGAGAAAATACTATTCGTCATATTTGAGCGCAAGTAATGGTGAATCGTAGAACTCACAACAGTTCGTAAATTCGGCACTTCGGGAGAAAAAAAATTTGCTAAGGTGCAAACTCCTGAAGTACGAAGTTAATCTAGATCGTCCATCAGAAGGGACACGTGTCCGTAGATTAGAGGTATTTGACAGTTCGGAATTCGGGAGAAACAGGGTGTGCTAAGGCACAAACTCCCGAAGTCCTGAAGTCTGGAGTTAATCCGAACCATCCATCCAAAGGGACATGTGTCAACAGATTGGATAGTTCAAGAATTCGACATTCAGGAGAAACAAAGTGTGTTAAGGCACAAACTCCCGAAGTCCAGAGTTAATCCAGACCATCCATCAGAAGGGACATGTGTCCGCAGATCAGAGGTATTCGACAGTTCGACATTTAGGAGAAACAAGGTGTGCTAAGGTGCAAACTCCCGAAGTCCCAAAGTCCAGAGTTAATCTGAACTGTCATTCCAAAGGGACACCTGTCAGCAAATTGGTTAGTTTGATAATTCGGCATTCAAGAGAAACAGGGTGTGCTAAGGCGCAAAATCCCGAAGTCCCGAAGTCTGGAGTTAATCTGGATTGTTCGTCGAAGGAAACACGTGTCGATAGATTGGCTTGTTCGGGAATTAGGCATTCGGGAGAAACAAGGTGTGATAGAGTGAAAACTCTTGAAGTCTCGAAGTCCAAAGTTCATTCAGACCGTTCACAAAAGGAGACATGTGTTAGAATATCAGCTTGTTTGAGAGTTCGGCGTTTGAGAGAATTGGGGTGTGCTAGTGTAGAATATCCTGAAGCGCCAAAGCCCAAAGTCTCGAAGCCAAAGAACAGAAGTGGCGTGGCATGATGATGTCGCCTGTGGTGATGTGGACCTTTCCTAGACATGCCACATGCCACCACCTTAATTGTTGATGTGGACCCCCGAAAGGTTAACAAGTCTGGGAGTTCGGTGTTTGGAAGATTTGAGGTGTGAAAGTGTAAAATCTTCCGAAGTCCCAGAGTTCCGAAGTTCCGGAGTTCTGAAATCCCGGAACTCCCGAAGTCTCGAAGTGACGTGACTTGCTGACGTCACCTAAGATGACGTGGACTAACGAGATGTGTGCCATGTGTCAGTGATTTATGTACCCTTCAAAGATTGATTATGCCAGTTAGAACGTGACACATGTAACCCGCCTAATTGGGCCACGTGTTCGCTTCTAGAATTCTGCCACGTGGCACCTCCCTCGAGTGTGGTCGGTGGGGCCCCTGATGGATTGCACAAAGCAGTTGAACTTGGTCAAGAATTGTTAAAGTTTGAAGACTCACGAAGCTCCGAAGAGCGAAGTAAATCCTCACTATTGATCGAGGAGGGACACGCGGCAGTAGATCTCATATTCCATAGACTAGGTACTTCGGAGGATTCAAGGAATAGATAGTTAAAGTCATGGACATTCGAAGTCCAGATTCCACCTCGACCGTTGATCAAGAGAGGGTATGTGGCAACAGATGCAGCAGTCCAGAGACTTGGTACTTCGAAAGGTTTGAGACTGTGGACAGTCTGGAACTCCCGAAGCCCGGAGTCCCAGAGTTGATCATGGTCATTGGTTAGCGAGAAGGTGCAGTTCGTTTATTTGTTGTTTGTGATTTCGTCGATCCGGCACTCCGGCGGACTTGTAGAGCAGTGCCTCGAAAACTCTCAAAGCCAGAGTCACGTAATAGATCTCATTCATTGGATGTTGGGAAGTCGTGGACCGTCGATCCACCATTCTTCGTGAGTTCTCCAAATTCAGAGCTCCAAGGAATTAGAGGTTTGGAGTTATGAGAACCCTCGAAGCCCAAAGTTCTGGAGCCCCAAGGCCCCGAAGCTCCAGATAAGCTCCTATCAGACTAGTGCTTGGTCACATCCTATGGTCACATGAGATTGGGGGCCAAAGAAAGAGGGCTAGTGCCTAGAAATTGTTTTTAAGAACAAAGAAGGGCTTAGAGATAAATCTCGTGGGGTCCATGATTGAACAGACCTACATCAAAAGAAGTAAAGAAGGTATGTAAACCTGAAGAGAGGATCCAACAAGGATCCAAGAGCCAATTCGACCATGTGAAATAAAAACAGTTGTACAAAGATTGCCTTCCAGAGAGCACCATTGTGCGAATAGTTATAACTGTTTGCTCAATATTCTGAATTGAGCAAGGAGGCAATCATTGGAAAGGTCTTGGAAAGAGGATTCCAGGTATTCAACCATCTGTGATACATGATAATGCATGAACCATAATTTCATATGGAGATGCAAAGAATGGGAATAAGGAAGGAAGGTTTTATGGAATATGAAAGAGTTTGGAGATAAAATGTGACATCTCCAAGGATCAATCTCGTAATTGGAGATATCACCTCCATTATTGCTATTAGAATGCGCAATGGAAGCATGGCATGAAGGTCATCAAATATGGCATGACAGAAGTTGAATATGCATGTCGGAAGGCTAAATCAAATTGCTTCAAGAAAGAAGTTGGTGTTAACTAACCAATCTTACTCAAAGAACATGACTGGAATTATAATTCGTTCATGCAAGAGATGGATCAAAGGAATCCAAATAATAATGGAATGCTGAAAATTAATATCAACATAATATGTGGTTGCAAGTATGCAAGGTACACAAGGAAGGACTCCTGGATGGAGTCAAGTCCATGAACATCCTAAGATAATGGAAGAAGAATTCATGAGGTAGATATCAAGTCAAGAATAATTTAAAAGTGAAATGATTTCTAAAGAGAAAACAAAAAGTAACCAGGAAGAATAAAATGGTTCTATGCATGGGTTTGAAAATAGAGGAGATGGTCCCTGACAAAAATCCATCTTAAGTGACATAGAGCCATGAATGGCAACCAAGAGGTTGTAGGTATCACTTGAAGCTATGATGGTAAGGTAAAAGAAGTACTTTCAGTTAATTCCATGTAGATAGCAAATGAGGCATATGTGAATCCTTACAGTATGATAAAGATTGGCTAGGCAGGTCAAGTTTGAGGCTAGTTGGAAAAGAGAAGAGAAGAGTACAAGAAAACCTCAAGTACTAAAGTATTCAGTCAGGAAATGGCTGAAGGAGTTCAGTTCCGAAGAGTAACTGGATATTGAAGATCCAAAGTCTATAAGACAGTATGTTTGGAATTATGATTCATCCAAATATGAGTTAGGATAGTAGGATCCAGGGAATAAATGAAATTTGAAGGTTAATATCAGTGGGGTATTGGTTGTAAATGCAAAGGCCGCCAAAAGTGATTTGGCTGGAAATGCAAAGGGCAACCAAGGGTGATTGGATAGAAAGTGCTCAGGACAAAAATAATCATGTACAATGACTACAATGAGAGCACAAGAAGATTCAGGAATCCGGGAAGAATTAAAGACTTATGGGATCAACAAGGAAAAGTTTTATAGGGAGAAATAAATTGTTGCAATTTTTGTGGCAGCAAGTATGTTATGGCTTGTTGGGACAGCTAAAGAAAAAAATGCTTGCATGTTTGCAAAGTGTTAGTAACTAATAATTAAACATTGTAATCAATACTTCGCATACAACTATTGATGCCTAATGTGCAATCCATTATGTAATGTGTTAGTACTCAACTTCACGGTATTAAAATTTGGACTTTTGGTCATGATAGGCATGCTACTAGAAAAGTGACATTCCTGCAGCACCATCATAAAACATTATATTACTTCCCAAAAATCTTTGAATTCTTCGCCATGTTCGTTTTCGAGCCATATCTAGATTGCTTATGTTATTTGAGTAAGATTGTGGTTTTTTATAGAGCACCAAAACCTAAGTGATAGGGAGACTGTTCGAAGGCATTCTTATGATTTTTTATAAAAGATGGGTCAGCAAGCCCAAAATATCCATACAACCATTGTGCCCAGAACTTGCATCAACAACTACACAAGCCATCATATCACACAAGACACGACCACAAGTCACATGGAGGGAGATCACGAGGGGCACATTGTTTACTTAACACATCAACAGGTGATTGAACCCTGGACAGAGATAAATGTTACGAAAAGATGCTTTGAGGGTTGTCATTGAGGAGAGCTTGAAACAAATGTCAAGAGCTTGAAACACATGTCAAGAGTTTTCCTTGGTGGTGTGAGATATATATATGTGCTAGAAAATGTCAAAAGCGCTATGAGGAAGCATCAAGCTCAAGTCACATGAAGGGGTATACTTCTTGCACAACTTATCGAAACAGTACACCAACTGTCAGAGGTTTTATTTAAGGAGTTGGAGATATTATTATCTGCCAAGCGACCATACCTTCACGAGTCAAATGAATTTTTCAAATATCAAAAGGAGTGCCCAGGTATTGGTAGCATTCACTCTCCCAACTATTGTCTAACAGTTTTGATGGTCATTCAAATATTAAATATTGTCACTGCCCAAATTTGTATGAGCTTTGTACTTAAATACCCACAAATTCATATCTGGCAATGGAAGTAGTGCAAATGTATGGTGCCCTTTTGCTCAGATGATAAAAGAAGCGCATAACATATTGTATTATTTGCTCAAATTATTTAGCGTAGAGTAGATCTTAAGTAAGGATTGTTGCAATAGTAAAAGACAATGCGCAATATCTTTTGTTGCAATACTTATTCATAGAGTTGAGTTAAATGGATTACATTGTCAAGGAATTTTCCATTGTGGAAAAGCCTAAATTTATACACAGTTTTTTAGCACTGGAATCCAAGCCAGAGAAACAGGTAGAAAATTAATGGTTGGTAGAGCGCATGGAAGTTGAAGACATTGGATCAATGTGATATGGGGATTTGAGTTAGAAAATCAGTATATAGATCCTTTCCAAATTCGTGGTAGTCTTCTCCATAATCTAAAGGAAAGAACCCTAAGAATGGAGGTGACTTGAAAACCTACAGGGAAGTATCCTTGCATTTAATGATACATGGTATCGGTCAACAAAAGATCAAAACCTAGATTTTATGAATTAGATCTATAAAAATAGGACGAATAAAGGATACAGGAAACATAAGATCATTCTCATATTTTCAGCAGTCAAGGATCATAGGTGGCAGGGGATATTAGACCCACTTATTGAAGGCAGTGATGTATCATTCAGTTCCAAGTTTTTCGAAGAAGAAGTTGGACAGTCGAAGCAATCAATAATGAGATGGCAGTGAACAGTGGCAGAGCATATTGTTAAGATTAATTCTCGTCATCATAAAAAGAGGCGAATTTCGGGCTCCATTTCCGATCAAATGGTAATGAATCTTCCAAAACCATTAAAAACCCACTTCCAGAATTAGTCCATTAACCTTGATTGAGGACGGTTTTTGAAATTTATCAATCGTTTGGGAGAAGTATTTGTCTATTCAAAACGGAATTGCCTAGAATATTATCAACAGTCAAACCATCATCTCTAGATTGCAACAACTACAGGAATTGGGCTAAACATTGACAAATAAAGGCAAAATGTGCAGATCAAATCTCAGTGAAAGTGCATCCTAAGGCATAGAATCAGTTGATTGGAGATTAGCTCAAGATGCTCTGCAATAAATTCGATATTGTTTTTTGATTGTGGAGATAATTTAATCCTTAGAAGCTGGCAAGAGTTTAGATTGTATGATTTTTCTATAAATTAGTGAAATTTTCAATGTACAACAAGGGAAAGGGTGGACTGGAGAGGCTCGAGAGGGCATTGAGGGAAGAGGTTTGAGTTTCATCCTACAAATGTACTCTGTAATTTTCTTTTTACATTTTCATGCTCAAAGCAACACGCTGATGAATGTTTTAGCCTATATATTTCTCTCATAATTTAGTTCCCACTGTTTTATGTCTTCTTATCTAATGTCAATGGTGATTGTTACAATGTATTAATCATCACACAATTTTGGATCTAATAACAATAGAGAATCTATTGTATATTGCCTACAAATTGTAAGTTGTCTCTGGATATCTTGGTTCTGATTCGAAATAACATTTCCAATCAGAATATCTTCTTGATGAATGTATAAGGATGAGCGGATTGCGAGCCTTATGTGTTTATGTATATGTCATTTTCTTTTATTTTCATTATGTTCATCATTTGTCTAACTATTTCTCATCTTACCTTTGACCTATGAGATGTTGCCTTTTAAGTTGGATTAAAGCCTGATTTCCTATGTCAGATACTCTACATTTCTCATCTTTCTTAACCCGTCTGATCCACCTTTCAAACCCAATACACATATTTATCCATAAAATGATTGCAATAACTTGATGATGCCCTAGCTTGCCCTTTAGCAGTCAAGTGCAACTTTAGGGACTAACATAATGAACATGTAAACGATGCAACGACAACACTACATTATTGAATTCATATGTTGCATCGAACTATTGAATACAAATTGAATTCATATGTTGCATCGAACTATTGAATGCAACGCACAATGCATTCTATGTACGATGCACAATGCATCGAACATGTAAACGACACAACAATGATGCTACAGTATTCAATCTATATAGAAACAAAAAAATAAGGCACTTTATATGGAAACAATAAAATATACTTTAAATAATGCAAAATTGAAAATTGATCGAAACAAAGACATCTTTCCTCAAAATTCGTATAGTTAAAGCCCATTGATTGAATGTTTATCCAATGACCCCAAGGAAATATAAATATCAACTAAATATAAATATTAAAAAATGTAGATATAGGGCGTAAACTCAAAAATAAATCTCAAGTACATTACAAAGGTGTTAGTAAAAGAGCCCAAAATTAAAAAACAGAGGCAAATAAAAGTCCATCTCACCTCAAAATTACCAAAGTTTAGTATATACTTCTTCAATTTTTAATCACAATATATAGAAATTATGGTATGGAAGCTTATCCTACATTACTATTTAGAATATGATAAAAAAATAAGATAAAGAAAACTCGTTTGATGAGTTGAAAATGTAAGAAATTCTCACTAAGAAAATCTTGGTGTGATAAATGTTTTAAAATGTGGAATTTTGGAAACAAATGAGCAAGGAAAATTTTAAGGATCCATAAAAATCTTAAAGTGTATAAACCTTGGTGAATCTTACTAATTCTTAAAATGACAACTATAAAATGTTTAGTCATAAAATAATCAAATTTATAAGGATTTTATATAGTTTCTAGAAATTTTTGGCGATTTTTAGAGAAAAAAATTATCCTAGAATCATTTTTAGAAAAAATGGAAATAGCCAAATCTTTTTTTGACAAAAAGATGGAAAATTAGCCCAAGGGAGAAATTTATCCCCTATAATTTTTCCTACAAATGAGTCAAGGAATATTTCTTCTCACTCAAAACTTAAAACATATTTTGCTAAGAGACTAAGTATGCCAAAACATGCAAGGAACCATAACATAATTGTAAAATATTATTCATCGTTTAGTTTATTCTAGCAATTCATATCATGGATGGAAATTCATTTGCAACCAATTCTTGATGAAGAAATTGGGTCCCAACTTTGGCGCAGCAATGACATCCTTGTTTACCAATGTGAGACAATATCAATAAAGGAGATAAGTGTCATGTGTTAAAAAGTGGGAATTTATAACCATCATTAGGTGCAAACACTCCATCCTTGAGCCATCTCTAGGGCTTCAACTCCTTGCAATCTTTTCTCTGTATCTTTTCCATTCTTCCCATGGAATAAACGACCTTGAGCACAATTGTTCCCTTCTTGAAACATCTCCTACCAAGCAAAACTAGTCCATCTTTAGTAGCCACCTCTCTAAAGTTTTAACAAAATGGACGAGTACAACCTTAACCTTTCTAATAGTGTCAAGTGTAAATAGTGCATCTCTTTGGTCTCTTCCACCATAACATTAGTAAAAAAGCCCGTATGGGGATCAATATATGATCGTTGATCCAAGATCCACTAAGTTCTTAACAATATTTTCTCTTCTATGTTTGGATGATGGATGAGAAACCAAAAGAACTAGGAAAGCTTGCATTGCTCCTTATATGTTGGTGTATTTGAGGATTTAGCGTCGGACTTTGCTTCATATATATATAGAAAATACAACTTTTCCTACAATGATTTTTGTTGAATCTACATCTAAAACATTTATGAGAATGAGAATAAAACCAACTTTTCCCACAAAGATTGTGTTGAATCTACCTCTATGAGAATGAAAATAGAACCAACTTTTCCCACAAAGATTGTGTTGAATCTACATCTAGAACACTCATGAGAATAAAACTAGAAAGACACACTTTTATAGCAACTCCAACTTTCTTGTCGAGTTAATTCCAATCATCTTGAGAAATATTTGACTGCTTAGTAGCGACCATGGTAACAAAAGATCTCTCTTCAAAAAGTAACTCCATCTTGATCTTACACAAGTTAGAACTATACAACATGAGCTTATCAATTTCGGTCCTTCAACTTTTAGATGTCATATTTCTCTGTTTCAAAAATGTATTCTTGAGTACACTCCTTGACAACTGATTTAGCGAGTCACAAAGTTTGCGAACTTAAATTGCTTCCAAAAATGTGTTCTTGGCTACACTCATCGACAACATATCTAGCAAGTCACCAAGTTTGTAAACTTAAAATGCTTCGAGAGTGGAGCACAACTCCCTTGGCCAAACCCTAGGACTCCCAAAGCAGACAACAAAAACATAAAAAAAAAGAAGCATACAACAAAAACATACCAAAAGACAAAGCCCCCAATGATTCTGATACTTTATAACAACAAAAGAGAACATCACTGTAATGAAATAATGAACAGTGTGAATCAATTAGAAGACTGAAGAGATGATTCTGATACTTTATAACAACAAAAGAGAATATCACTATAATGAAATAATAAACAGTGTGAATCAATTAGAAGACTTGAGAGATGATTCTGATACTTTATAACAACAAAAGAGAATATTACTATAATGAAATAATGAACAGTGTGAATCAATTAGAAGACTGAAGACATAAATCATAACATGAAAGGCCAAAGATGAACAGAAAGCATTCACCAATGAACAGGAAAACAAATTTATCCCACCGCTATAAACATTGCATTTTATAACACATCAAACTCTTATACAATCCTTCAATAAGCTCCAAAGATAACTGAACCAAATATTCCATTCAATAGCTCTCACTACTCTCGCACACACTCTACAGTCTCTCTACCATTATATGGTGCAATATATATAGAGAGAGTTCGACTTACAAGAGAGTTCCAATGCCCACATTTTCTGGAAACCCTGGCAGGATTTACAAGAGAGTTCCAATGCCACATTTTCTGGAAACCCTAGCAGGATAAGTAATTAACACATTTTCCACCTTGGTTACTGTAATGAAAACAAACGTGCAATAGAATACGTTGCTTTAACCTAGAACATATTTTGCCAAATTAATGTCCATTGTCCCTCGTCTCGTGCACTCTAGTGTGGCTATTCAGATCGTGGATGGACAGTCACTCGCAGCCCATTCTTGATGAAGAGACTGGGTCCCAACTTTGGCGCAGCAACGACATCCTCGTCTAGCAGTTTGAGACGATATCGGTAAAGGAGAGAAGCAGCCACCCATTTCATCTGCAAATAAGCAAAATCCTTCCCTAGACACACTCTTGGTCCTGCATTGAAAACTGGATATTTATAACTATCTTCCGGTGCAAACACTCCATCCTTGAGCCATCTCTCGGGCCTGAAGTCCCTGCAATCCTTTCCCCATATCTTCTCCATTCTTCCCATGGAATAAATGGCCTTAAGCACGATAGTTCCCTTCTTCAAACGTCTCCCGCCGGGCAATACCAGTCCATCTTCGGCCACCTCTTTAAAGTTGAGCGGAATGGACGGGTACAGCCTTAGCGTTTCTGACAGTGCTGCATGCAAATAGTGCATCTCTTTAATATCTTCAGCCCTAAAGTTGGTAAATAAGTTTTGCTGGGGATTATGATCCAATCGTGATCGATCCAAGATCCGCTGGATTTCTGACAATATCTTCTCTTCTACGTCTGGGTGTTGGATGAGAAGCCAAAAGAACCAGGAGAGCGCAGCAGAAGTAGTGTCCCGCCCTGCAAGAACGAAGTTCATACACATATCTCGGACCTCTTTATCAGACAAAACACCACGCCCATCATCTTTGAAACGCGTTTGCATCACAATAGACAACAGGTCAACCCGCTCACAGCTCGTGCCACTAGCCAATTCCTCCCGTCTTTGTAGAATTGCCTGTTCAACAAAACTGTTGATGGTTCGTACAGACGCTTTGAGCTTTCCTTCCATTCCGATGCCCAGAAACCTCATTGTCTTCCATACAGGGTGAGGCGTAATGAATCGATACGCGGTGGCTTCAATCGCTTCGTGAAACGCTCTCTCAACCTCAATATCTTCCAGGCCAGGACTGAGACAACCAGCATCGACTCCAAAAACAACAGTGCAAATGCCGTCGAATGCCAAACGGACGATGACATCTTGAATGTCCAGAGCCGAGGCGCTTTGAGATGCGTGTTCCAGTACAGCCACAAGCCTCGAGTTCGCCAATACATCCATTGTATCAATCAACTTCCTCTTGAAGGCCGGGGAGTGGAAAACGGAACTCATCATCTTTCTTACCGATACCCATTCTTCGCCGTCGGCAGTGAGGATTCCATCGCCCATAAGCTCCAAGAAGATAGATTTGAAATAGCGACCCTTGGGGAAACTGCTAAACTTGGTCTTCACAATGTACTCAATGTGTTTGGGATCTGTGGTGACAAATGAAAACCCCATCCAATGACTCTTTAATTTCAGGCTTCCACCATAACGTTGAATCAGCTGCGTAATCCAGTCGTAAATATCATTCATATTAACAAAGAAACTAACAAGTGTTTCCAGTAGTTGCGAGAGAAGAGGCCCCCTCATCTTCCCGAGGAACACAAGATATTGCCATAATATGAAGCTTAGAATGATCATCACCACACCAAATGCTGCCTTCTGACTCAGAAACAGCGCCAACGAGCTCTCCATCTCCATCTCGTTCTCTGAACATATGCATACCATCTCTGAACATATAGATTTATTCTTGCATCTCGATTTGTTGCGACTGTGTAATTGTCTGTTCCCTTGCTGTCTCTGTTAGGTAACTTGTTTTATTAGGTGTACTTCACTAAAACAGAAGCATAGATTCAATACATGCGAAAAGATTGAAACGAATTTGTTGTCCGTGCTTCAATAAGTGTGCAGAGGAAGGTCCACTGGATGGTTGGTAAGTTATAACCACGAAAATTCATGGTTTTCATCAACTTTCAAGTTTCTGATGGAGGGATAAAGGTTATCTATTAATGCCCCCTTATATGAGGGTGGGAGGGGAAGTAATTAATATGAGGTGGGAGGGGAAGTAATTAATAGATAAACTTTATTATTAATAAAGTTTATCTATTAATGCAAGGGTGGGACATTAATAAATAAACTTTATTAATGTGGGAGGGGCATTAATAGATCAATTTCATTATTAATAAAGTTTATTTATTAATGCTTTTCTTTCCCACTCTCATAGGGGGAGACATTAATAGATAAACTTTATAGGGGCATTGATAGATAAAGTTTATTATTAATAAAGTTTATCTATTAATGCTTCTCCCACCCATAGGAGTGCAGCATTAATAGATAAACTTTATTAAAGTTTATCTATTAATGGCCCCCCTTCCACCAATAAAGTTTATTTATTAATGCCCCCCTCATATAGAGGGGGGGAGGAGAGGGCATTAATAGATAAACTTTATTAATAGACAACCATTCCCACCCTCTATATTAATAGATAAACTTTATTATTAATAAAGTTAATAAAGTTTATCTATTAATGCACACCCCTCCCACCCTCTATATAGAGGGTGAGAGGGGGGGTTTAATTTATCAATTGAAGAAATTTTATGGTTATCAATTGAAGATGTGGCATATTTTTGGTGGTTCTTCTAAATCAATGAATGAGATGTCATGTTCATAACTTTCAAATGAATGAAATTACTCTGTGATCATCTAATTGTCATCAAATGATTAAAAAACTTAATTGAAATTACAAATTTACTTCACTATTAACTTTTTATCATTTTACATTATTAAATTTACATTTGTGCCACTTTTGCCATATCTACCATACCAAACAGATGGGGACCACCATAATTGCTTACTCACTTATGACATCCTCATAATTACCATTAGTTTCATATTCTTTCTTTGTATTCAAGAAATCATGGCCAACTTCTTCATTCGATTAATGAATTATGTTATTTGTCTTTTTGCAATGAGTTTGTATTTGAGAGTAACTCCGCTTCGTTAATGAATTATGTTTTTTGTTTTTTCACAACACTAATAAAGTTTATTAATAAAATAAACTAGCTTTGTAAATTAATATATTAATAAAGTGGATTAATAAAATAAGTTAGTAACTTTGAAGGCTTTATGGTTATGGTTTTTAATAATATATTATTAATAAGGTTAGGGTTATTAGAGTTAGGGTTAATGTATGTATTATTAATACATTAATTATTAGTAAAATTAAGATTATTGTTATTAATATTAAATTATTATAATAAAAAGTGATTACTATTATATTATATTATTAATATTAGTGATTAATTTAATATCAACTATATAAATAATTATTAATAATTAGTAATAATTAATATATTTATTATTAATATAAACAAATACTTGTTATTATTATTAGTGAATAGTAATAATAGTTATTAATATTATTAATACTATTTTATTGATTGGTTTAATCATAACTAATAGTCATTAATAATACTATTAATAAAGTTTTATTAATACATTAAGAATTATTATACATAATACATTAATAATTATTAATTAATAATGATAATTATATTATTAGTTATTATTAATATACATAATTAATATATACAATGAGTACTTTATGTATGTAACATACATACCCTTTATACACTAGTTATTAATCAATATTAATAATTAAAGATGTCATCAATAATGTATCAATGTATATTGAAGTAAATGGTTATTAGGATTAGGGTTATGGTTATTAAGGTTGGTGTTAGGGTCACATTAGGGTTAGAATTATTCTTATTAAACTTAGGTGTATGGTTATTTGTATTAAGGTTTATTTTATAATAACAATAAAATGATTTGAATTCAATTTAAATAATAATAATAAATGGAAACATGAATGTATAAATAAATAAATAAATAAGTAGATATCTCTAAATATTGAAAATAAAATGAAAGTGATTTTGATTACAAATTGATAGCAATCTACTTTTCATTTTTGGGAGATTATATATATGAAAAATATTTGAAAATAAATGAAATATTTTAAACATTTTATATTTTTATAAAAATATATATATTTGGTAATGAGGACTTTTTTTTTATTATTATTGATAATGAATGCTTTTTTTTTAATTGATATGGGTATAAGCTCCATATTATAAGAAAGTTAATGTTACTCGTATTCTTGTTAAAGTTATTTTATATGAATTGTAATATAATATTTTTTAGTAATTTAATCTCTTTGTAAGAAGAAACAAAATATTATATATTTAAATATCTTTTTTATAAATTTATTAAATATCATTTTTTATTATATTAAAAATATATATAATAAACTTGAAATTTGGTGTATAAACTCCATTTAGGATAAGTCAATTACTACATACATTTAATTAATTAGATATTAAAAATGTTTGACATAATTTCAAATTAAATATATCTATAACATATATATTACTATATAATAATGATAATAATAATAATCTATTTTTAAGGTCACGGCCAAGCCACACCAATATATTACTACATACATTTTTATACAATTGGATGTTGAAAATGTTGATATAATTTATTAAATTTCAAATTTTATTATATTAAAAGAAAATATAATTAACTTGAAATTGGTTGCATAAACTTCACTTAAGATAAGTYAAACATAGCCTCGTCATAGCAAAKTGATGAAAATAGCCTCCTCATCGCAATGTTATACAAATATCTTGTCGTCATAAGGTGGCAAACAATGTCTTGTCATCGTAATGTRATGAACATAGCCCCGTCGTCACAATAAATGTCATGTTGTTGCAATATGTTGAACATAYGACATTCATGTTCATCACATAGCCATATGACATACGATGAACATACGATATTTATGTTCATAACGTAACCACTTTTTACTTAAATCTCATGACGTGGCAATGTGATGAACATAGCCCCATCATCGCACTATCCCTATCATCGTCAATATGTGACAAACATTATCCTATCGTCGCAATGTTATGAACATATCCCCGTCTTTGCAATGTGATGCAAATATCCAGTCATCATAATGTGAAGCAAATAGCTTGCCCTCCCAATCTGACGAACATAGGCCTGTCATCACAATGTGACGAACATAACCATATTGTTGCAATGTGACGAACCTAGGCTTATACGTTGAACATATGATGTGGCGAACATAACCATATTATCGCAATGTGACGAACATAACTATGTTTGACCTTGATTGACCATGACCATGGTTGACAATGGTTGACAATGGTTAAACATGGATGGCCATAACCATATTGTCACAATGTGATGAGCACAACGATATTGTTGCGATGTGATGAACGTGAGTGGCCATAACAATATTTTCGCAATGTGACGAGCATGTCTTGTCATAACCATATTGTCGCAATTTGATGAATATAATCATATTGTCGTAATGTGACGAACATGACTGGCCATAACCATAATGTCGTAATGTGATGAACACGACTGGCCATAACCATAATGTCGCAATGTGACGAACATAACCTCGTCATCACAATGTGATGAACATAACCATATAGTTGCAATGTGATGAACACAACTTCATCGTCCTAATGTGATGAACATATCCTCATCGTCTGTGGCACAAATATCATGTCATCATAATGTGACAAACAATGTCATGTCATCACACTATGATGAACATTGCCTTGTCATCGAAATAAATAGCATGTCATCACTATGTGATGAACATACAACATTTATTTCCATCACATAGCCATTCAACATACGATGAACATGCGGCATTTATGTTCATCACATTGCCAATTTTTACTTAAATGACCTGTCATTGCAATGTGATGAACATAAACCCCTCGTCCCAATATCCACATCATCGTCAATATGTGACAAACAATATACTCTCGTCGCAATGTGATGAACATAACCCTTGTTGGTTGTGGAGCCTGATTATCTTCTTGATTCAGAGGTATTTTACTTTCAACCGTGTTTATACCCCATGAAGTATTTACACCCCAGAAGTATGTACACTCTTCCACACGGGGGAGTGCAAAGGGGGGGTACC
>SNQJ01S0028544.1:60877-84475 GCA_010110895.2 Picea sitchensis | reverse complement strand
AACAATGGGAGGTAGTAAAGTGGATTCTCATGTATTTGAGAGGTACTACTACTCATGCATTATGTTTTGAAGGTTCGGACATTGTTCTACACGGATATGTTGATTCATATATGGCAGGTGATAAAGATAGCAAGAGGAGCACCATGTGGTATGTTTTTACTATAGGCAGAACAACATTAAGTTGGATTTCAAAACTGAAAAAGGTTGTTGCACTTTCAACAACAGAGGCAAAGTATGTTGCTTCTACAGAGGCTAGTAAAGAGATGATTTGGTTACAAAGATTTATGGAGGAATTGAGAAAGAAGCAAGAGAATAATAGGTTGTACTGTGACAGTGAGAGTGCCATTCATCTTGCAAAGAACTCAGCCTTCCATTCGAATACTAAGAATATAAATCTTAGGTACCATTTCATATGATCCATCTTGGAAGATGGACATTTGAAGTTGGAAAAGAGACACACTAGCCAAAATATTGCAAACATGTTAAATAAGGGAGTAACCAGGGAGAAATTAAGTTCATGGTCAATTTCAGTTGGTCTTCAAGCATGAAGGTGAAGCTGATAAATTTTCTAGGTCCAAGAAGGTTCGTAGTCCAATAGATACAACAACGATGGAGTTGTTGAGAGCAAACTCCAAGAGGGAGATTGTTGGTTGTGGAGCCTGACTATCCTCCTGATTTAGAGGTATTTGTTTTCATTCATGTTTATACCCCATAAATAATTTACACCCCAAAAAAATGTACACTCCTCCACACAGGGGAGCGTAGAGGGGGGTTACCCCCTCTGTGGGGCCCGAGGGCAAGCCAGCCCCCGAAGGAAAAATTGCCTTGTTAATGTATAGCGTAATTTCATTGTAAATATGGACCATTCATTATAAGGTTGCAGATCTAACAGTAGAAGTTATGTTAGGGTTTTTTCCCCTAGAAGGAAACCCTATTTTATGAGGGGAATGTATTGCGACTATGTATTATGGAGAATATTGTATTCCAAGAGAGGATACTGTGATATAAAGAAGAGGAAGTTACAACGAGTGTGTTGTAGGTTGTATACCTTCATTTGTTGGATAATAATAAAGGAAGGACCTGACAATTTCTTTGGTTCACGTATCCCACACTTGGTGAACCACGTATATCTGTGTCTCTATTGTATTGTGTATCTTCTGTGTTTTATTTCTGCATTTGTTTTATTTTATTGCTCCAAGATCCTATTTTTTTAACAACTCGATGCACCATGGTCAACTCTCGACAAAGCCAAATATAATTATAGGCCTTGTGTCGATGGCATAGTAGGCTCAACACAGAGAAATTCCACAAATTTGTTTTTTAATTAGTTACAACAATTATCGATTCAACAGACCATGGCCAGTCAAACTCCTAGCTCAATTGCCCCTGTAACCCAAACATCGGATGTACAAAATGTGAAATCAAAAAATACCAAGGGTAACCAACGAACTGAGGGAAAGAGGAAACAAATAAACAAGAAGGGTATGGGGGATAAGAAGGCTACAAATAATATTGATGAAGGAGAAACTAAAAAGAGAAAGGTGAAGTTTCCATGTAAGATTTACATAGATGACCATTTGAATCATCAATGCCCTCGGCTTGAGGAAGACTAGAAGATATTGGCACAACAACATCCTGTCGTGTTGACAAATACTTTTCCACAAGGGAAAAATATGTCTCAAGATTCCTTATCCATGAGCGCTCCTAAGATAATTCAAGGAACCCCCATGCTCAATAATAACAAAAGGGCCACAAACATTTATATGATGAAATACGAAGCTAATATATCGACCAGGGCTCATAACTACGGAATGCCACAATCTGTTGAGAAGGGAAAAGAGGACTCCAACCGATTGACTCCTCTTCAAATTGAGAATATAGTGAGAGAAACGATGAATCACATCCCTAAAGGTGCGTTCAAAAAGGATTCTCACAACCCAAACACAAGGGCTACCTAGAATTACTCCATCGTGGAGGATCTGGCACAAACTCCTTGTGCAATGTCCGCTCTAGAAGTCCTCCAGAGTTGCCCCTCATAGAGAAAATATTTGTTTTCTGCCTTGGGAGCAGCTGATATCAGTAACTTAGGGATGATTTTTTTTTATCCTGCTGACCGTAAACCTCGTCTTCCTCACCATGTCGCTTTTTAGATAGTAGTGGCATACACCACAAATTTGTTGACACAGAACATTTTCGATATGGTGGTTGATCAGGGTGCCTCGAATTGCATGATATCATTGGCATGTTGGAAGAAAATAAACCAACCTGAGTTGTCTCTGTCACCCATGTGTCTTTCTATGTTTGATGTTCGATCATTTAGACCACACAGTATAATTCCCTCTTTCCTCGTGCAATTAGAGGGAAAAATTGTGTGCATTGAGGTAGAGGTAGTCTATGTGCCCCTCGACTACAATATTTTGTTAGGGCAGAGTTGGACCTATGCCATGAATGTGGTTGTAGCCACCATTTTTTGATTCTTATGTTTTCCTCATGAAGGATGGATTATAATCATTGACTAGTTATCCTTTTCTCGCCCTAACCCTTCATCGGGAGCATCCACGGTCTCAATGATTGATAACCCATAGCTAGGTACTTTCAAATTAGGTTCTAGATTTTTTCCATATTTGATGGGAACTTTTTATTATTTGCCACATTCCAATGATGTTAGGTTTATTTCGGTTGTCCCCGACTAGTCGAAAGCTGCAATTTTTCAAGTTGCATCTTTTAAAGTGAGTTACTTTGAAGACCTATGGAATTTACCTTCCCCATTGGATTTGATGGAAGGGTAGGGAACCTTGGCATGGCCATGCCCTTATCTTTTGTTGAGGTTTGTACAGTATTTTCTGACAAGCCTCAAATAACCTTGATCCCGCTCCCCCACAGGAGATACATCCTATTCTCGATCCTATTTGGGCTCAAGACTCTCTATCCACTCATGACCCTTTGGACTTAGTTTTTCTCTCTGACGAGGTGATCCTAGAGGAAATGACTAGGACAAATAGACCTTGGGATGATCTTCACCATAAATCTTATTTCTTACCTGAGCTCAAGAGAATAGAGGCAAGAGAATTTGTTACAACCATGGATGGAGATGCTCCTTTTCCTATTAATCCTTGGGCTACGTACATAACATAAGTTGAGGGAAACATGGAAAGTATTTCCAAAATGATTCCTATTGGCATCTCCAAAACCATTGGCATCGTGGAAAATTTCTTCGTTGGAGCGGATTATTCTCTCGAAGAGATTCAAATTTACACTGATTTTTTAAAAAAATTCCACCACGTTTTTTTATTGATCTTATGAGGAGATGCCAGGAATTGGTCCACGTATTGTTGAGCACGAGACCATGACTTATCCTAATGTCAAACCTATCCGATAGAATCTTTGCCCAGTCAATCCTCGCAAAGCAGCGATGATAAAGGTTGAAGTAGAGAAACTCCTCAAAGTTGGTTTCATCAACCCCATGAAATTGACATAATGGGTATCAAACCTTGTTCCAGTCAACAAGATGCAAGGTATAATCTACGTATGTATGGACTTTCATGACTTGAACAAAGATTTCCCAAAAGACAATTTCCCAACCCCATTTATTGACCAGATCATCGATGAATGTGCAAGTTGTGAGGTCTTTACTTTCATGGACAGTTTTTCTGGGTACAATCAAATTCAGATCAAGCCCAAGGACCAACATAAAACAAATTTTATTTGTCCTTGGGGTACATTCGCATATCAAAAAATGCCTTTTGGCCTTAAGAATGTTGGAGCCACTTTTCAGCGAGCCATGTCGTTTTATTTTCACAACCTCAAACACATAGTCAAGGCATATCTCTATGATCTTGAATCACATTCTCATAAGAGATCCAATCATCCCGCCCAATTACGACTAATCTTTGATAGGTGTCGCTACTATCAGATTCACTTGAAGAGTGCAGTTTTTGTGTGACAATGGGACACTTGCTAGGTTTCATCGTGTCAAAAAATGGGATCATGGTCGATCTTCTAAAGGTTGAGGAAATAGTTCAATTAACTCCCCCACACACAATCCCCTAGCTTCAAAGTCTACAAGGGAAAGAAAATTTTCTTTCGCGTTTTGTTGCTAATTATGTCGAGATTATGAAAGGGTTCATGCGTCTCTTAAAAAAGAGATTCCCATTCTATTGGGATGAAGTAGCTCAACACTCTTTTGATGCGTTGAAATTCGCTCTCACGTCTACCCCTCTGCTCAATCCTCCTGATTAAGGGAAGGATTTATTTTTGTATTTGGCTGCTATAGAGTCTAAAATCAATATGGTATTGTTCCAAGAGGATAATGTTCTCGAAGAGCACGTTATCTATTATCTTTGTTGAGGTCTAGTTGGACCAGAACTCAACTACTTTCATGTTGAGAAACTTGTTTTGGCAGATGTTCATGTTGTCCAACTCTTATGTCACTATATATTACTTTGTAAGACCACTGTCGTAGTTGTCATCAACCCTTTTAAATATGTTTTAACACGACAGTTCATCGGCGGAAAAATCAATCAATGGATAGTCATCTTGCAAGAGTTTGACTTGGATTTTGTTTCGGCAAAATCTAAAAAGTCCTTGGTATTTTTGGAAATAATCTCGGAACTTCCAATCGAAAATGGTGATATTTCGCCTGAAGAGTCACCAATTACCAGAGATTTTTTTTTTATCGTGTTATCAAACCCTTGGTATGGAGATATACTTGTGTATCTTCATATTTTGAAGTTCCCTTGTTCTTCTTATCATGATGAGCGTCGATGAATCCACCACCAAGTGTGGAACTATCTCATCCTCGATGACACTTTGTATCATCGAGGGGTGGATTTCATTCTTCGACGAGGTATTACTCATGAAGAAGTAGAGCCTGTTTTGAATGACTGTCACACATGAGCATGTGGTGGTCATCTGTCTAGTTTGGAAACAACCCAAAATATTATTTGTGTTGGATACTTTTGGTCGTTGTTTGTAATACCCATGTTTCCCTAGTTTGTAAATATAACTATAAATGGACAAGAGACTATGGCAGACTAAATATGTGTGGATGTTTTATTTGATGAACCTTTGTATACAAGGGTCAATGTATGAATTTTCCGTTATTAATAGAATTTGAATTTGAATTTGAATATGTGTTGCACAACTGCTGAAAGGAGGAAAATTTGTAAGGATAGTCCATGGATGCTATGAGAGAGATGGTGAAGGGAAACCAAGTATAGTCGAGTTGACCCTCACTATACCAGTACCTACTGGGTGTAATTTCTCAATAGTCCTCCGACTTAGAAATGAATTACCAGTCAGGTTGGTAGTTGGAAGGCTATTCTCAAGAGTTAATGAGGAGATGGGGTAGGGTACCCATCGGTAAGGCTTCCAGGCTTGACCACGAATTGGGATTCAAACCCATGAAACCTTGCTGAGGAAGGAAAGGAATGAGGTAATTCGAGAAGAGAGATAGATGTGGGAGATAACAGAGAAAAGAAAACACTCTCTCGAGAAGAGTAAGGAAACATACTTCGACTCAGAAGTTGAAATAAAAAGTTGAGCAGTAAGATCGATCTGGATGTAAGAATCCTGGGGCAAGGTTTTGCTAGAAGTTTATAAATGAGGATGATGAGTGACTGAGGAGAAGATAAAACCAGAAACCTAGTCCCTGCGGGAGAAGGAGAGTAACCTTCATCCCTGACTGTTGTGGAGCAAAGATAAATAATCTCCCTTAGAGCATCATGGTAAAGCTTGGGGGTGGGCAATGGTAAATCCAGTAGGAGTGGTTGTGCCTATGGTTGGGAGTAAATAGGCACCCCTTTCAGTAGTTGCTTCACATTTTCTAGTTCTGATAAGTATTTTCATACTATGTATATTATATTGGGTATGATGATGAAAATGTATGTGTTTATGATTTGGTGTTGCATTATTTGAAAAGTTATTAGACAAGATCTTTTTCTTCTATAAGCTATTGTATTTCATGGCTTTCAATTTATCTCATTTTTGTTTCTATATAGTTAGGAGATATGAATCTATAGAAGGGTCGGGGTAGGATCAAATGAAATGTCTAAGTACTACAAATCCCTTGAAGTTTACCTTAGTGGGAGTATCAGAGTTTGAATTCTGTGGGAGAAGGGTGTTTTTCCTTTAGACCATTCACCCATTAGACCGAGGGATCACGCCCATGCCCTTAACCTCTTTGTTGTAGAGAGGATATTACATTTGTCCCTTAATATTTTCCAAGAGACCCATGTGGACAGGGTCCAGGAACCCTACACTAGCCTGAAAGGAGCTATCCCTTTAGGACTTCGGAACTTACATCCCCACAATATTCAAAAACAACTAAAGGTCAGAGTCACAAATCGATGAGGGTTGTCAATTTGGAGACCCAGTGTAGGCCTCTCCGAGTCGTTAGATTGGACATAGGAGGAGAAGCGTTAAGTTCTTCAATGATATCTTACTTTGGGAGAACAGGAGGGTTCTAATGCCAAAACTCTTGAACATCAGAGTCTCGGAGTTAATCCACACAGTTGAAGCTAGAGGGACATGTGTTCGTATATCCACAATTATTCGGGAGACCAGCTATTCGGCTAAGAAAGAGATGCATAAGTTTTCCCTGAATCTCTATGAGCTAGAGTAAATCCTGGTTGTAGAGGCTAGGTACACATGGCGATAGATCTGGCGTGTTCCAGAGGGAAATCCGAGAGATACACGTTGAATTCCCAAAATGTTGAATCGTCGAAGTCACCGAGATCGTTGGATGGATGGGTATGTGGAAAATGATCTTGTGGTCCAAATACTTCGTACTCTAGAGGATTTTGACCGAGGGTTTTCAAAGTGTGAAAACCATTGAAATCGTGAACGCTTGAGTAAATCTCGACCATTGGTCGAAGAGGACATGTAGATCAATATCTAAGAGTCTGGAGATTTATCTCTTCAGGGGATTTGTGTCAAGAGGGTTCAACAAACGCTGAAGTACGGAGTTGTGAAGTAACAAGAACCGTAGATCCAAGGATCCTTCAAGAGCTTCCCTGACCATCGGATCCCTACCATGGTCATCCCGACATTGATCACTTTGGGAGATTAGAGGTGGTGCAACACCAAAACCACCACAACCATTATGTATGGGAGTTGCAAAGGAGGACCGTCAGATCACCATTTGGCTAAGCCCTGACCGTTGGATCTCATTAAGGACAAATCAACGGCGGGGAATCATTATGGGATATAAAGGTTGAGTTAACAACCGCATAAGTTGCAATTTTTCAATCCCCAATGACCGTCGATCATCACTCGTTCCCAAATCAATGGAACCCATTGGCACCTTTGCTAACATGCATCTCCCTTTGCATAACTTGATGACGAGTTTAAACATTGTACTATTCGAGACTCTACAATCCTTCTTATCCATTGATCTTCATGATCGATTCAATCACAACCGTCCATCTGAACCTGTTGAAGCCCCAAAGTAATGGAGGTCATAGATCCAGGGACTACGTGGACCCTTACTGACCGTGAGATCGAGTGGCTAGGTAGGGATCAATCTAAGATGATGTGGCATCCTTATGTCACTCAAGGTGACGTGGACCCATGTTATGTATGCCACATTTCACCTAGATTTTTGCATCCGTAGACCCCATGAACCCATTAGACTGTGACACGTGAAACCCCTTGTAGGGGCCATGTGTAAATATTTATCTTGTCGCGTGTCCAACGTTGGGCCCATATGACAAGTGACAATTTGGTAACCATCATACTCGCCATTGTGTATTACACATCACCCCATGCAATAGTGGATACTTCAATTGTCCATCACTTTGGAGGAGTGAGTGTGTTAACCTCCGAGAACTCTGAAATCCCAGAGTCCTGTACTAAAACGTGATTATTGATTGTTGGCCACATGGAGAAATATCGATGCACCTCATAACTCCTCCAATTCGACACTTCGAGGATGTTGCATGATGGAGTGGGAAATATCCCCGAAGCCGGAAGTCCCGAAGCCCCTTTCCAACCATAGGATATTAGCGGATGATGTGGACCGTCGATTCCCTCTGTTGTTCGATGATTCAAAAATTTGATACTTCGGGAGGAACATTATACAACACCATTGGAACCCCTGAAGTATAGGAGTTATGAATTCCCAAAACCATCACTAAGCAGACCATTTAGCTCCTATTTTTTATCCCAAGGTCACAACAAGGACGCAACTAGTTGGTTTAAACACGTAGGGTGATATGTGAACTTTGGGTGAGAAGAAAAACAAGGTTTTTCTTAGTAAGAGACCGGAGCTAAACCAAGAGAAAGTGAAAACTTTGATGCCCCATTCCTTAGATGTTTACTTTAAGGGGTAGGGTGTGTGAAAAATTGGTATCAAATCATGGAAAAAACACTTGGCCTGCTTGGGATCATTCACGAGTTGCGTAAAAATGTTATTATAGAATGTATTGGGTAACAACCTACCTCACCCCCCTTCTATAAGAAATTTGACTGAACCTCCATTGAAGAGAGGAATGAAACACTCTAGTATTAATAGATATTTTGGAAGTATGCATTGTAGGTTGCTAATGTTTCCAAATAAAGAACTGACTTTACCTTGCAATGATATGTGTTGTTCATGAATTTTTATATTAGTGACTAACAAAAATGTTTTTATCAATGCTCAAATAGTCGGTAAACAACATGATAACTACAATGTAAAGGATGATGACACATCAGGAGTTGGGGGAGAGCTCCCACAATAGAGAGGAAGAATATGATGACAGGAGGGTAGTGGAAACCCCTCCTTTGGATGAAACTATGAGAAGCCTCATGGTAGAGTTACAGAGTTGTAAGGATAATAATGAAAGGCTGATAAAAGAGCAGGAAAAGAAAAAAAAACAAAAATTAATGCAGTTCTACTGCAAAGCTTGTCAGACATACAAAGGAAGCTACAACATGGATCAACAGTCAGTCAAGTGGACAGACATCATACGAAAAAAACCCAAAGTCCACCCAAGATACGAAATAATGGTCATGAAAGTGAACATAGTAGTAGTAGCACCTCAAAGAAGGACCGACATGGAGCCAAGAGACACTCAATGGAGGAATCCTCTGGTGAGGAAACTGTCAACTCAAAGGAATCTTCTAGTAGAAAAACTAGTACACATTCCCAGAGGAAAGGAAACAAGATGAAGAATTCCAAGGGTCATGACCTCGAGGAGTTCAAGAAATCCAAACCACCCACTTTCGATGGAGAAATCAAGAAGGGATAAGAGGAATAAGTTTGGCTACTTGGCTTGAAGAAGTACTTCAGAGTCCATGATTACTCTGAAAACCTAAAGGAACGAATAGCCATTTTCAACCTGAATGGGAAAGCTTCCATTTGGTGGGAGGACCTTAGGAACATGAAAGGAATCCATGAGAGGGACTTGTCATGTAAACAATTTGAGAAATAATTCAAGAAGAAGTATCTGTCAGAAAAGTACTTTGATGGGAAGACCAAGGAGTTCTATGAACTCAAACTAGGACAACTCACCATAGATGAATATATCAACAAATTTCTTGAGATGATGAGGTATGTGCCTTACATAAAGAATGAAAAAGTGAATATGCAATGATTTAGAAATGGTTGGTGATATTAAAAGGTACGCTATCTATATATTTTTAATTGATTGACCAAATTTGTTTTGGTGGACAACATACTTGCAGGTGAACCAAGTTGCCTTCCTTTGTCATAATCCCTCGCTTGTCTACAGTGTGCTTTTTATGTGAGACATCCTTGCTCGTCATGTTCGTCAATCCTATCCCCATATTCCTTCTTTACCCTTCTCCATCCCCTTCATTTTGATATTCCTCCAACATACATGTTGTGGATGCTCAGTGTTAACCTTGGGTCTTTCCCTCAACACACATCCACGACAGTTTTCTAGCCTTGTAATCATTTTGTCAAGATCTAAAGAGTTGTTCCTTCGGGTTATACAATAGGACCAAACCCCCTCATACTTACCACTTTCCATTAGTTATTCCATGAAGTCCAAATCCATGAATCCCCTGACCTCCACCGTGTCTCCTCCTGTTGTATAACTTATCCCACCTAACCTTATAATCCTTTACTCATCCCACATTGAGTCTCCCTTGGTCTTGTCATTACCATTCCCTTCACCTTTCCTGTAGAGAATCAAGGATCGTATGTTATTTTTTAAATATTGCACGCCAATGTAAGCGATGCGCATTTGTGGTTGGAAATTCTTGACGACATTTTTTGTCAACAGTACTTAGCTAGCAAAGAATTTCCAGGCTTCCCCTCATTTTGTGTAAAATATTGCGAAAAAATCGTGCTCGCTCCCACTAAGATGCTACTACGCATTCAAGGAAGATGTCTTTGGATATCTTATCATTCAAGAACAATTTTATATAATTGAAAAGGATTATCCTCATGCCATATAATGAAGCAAAAAACAAAAATAGGAAAGTGGCTATGGATGGGATTTTAGCATGTAAACACGTGGGTATAAGGAGTCAATGATTATTTTCTTTGAAGAATTAATGGATATGGAAAATCACCATTCTCTTGTTTTAGATTGTGGTTTCTACTAATTCAATATGTCACATTGTGATAAGGAGAAAGGCACTCAATGGACACCTTATTGAAGACCTATATGGAATAGATGTATTGATGCAGGAGCATCGTTGTCACTCGCGAGGAGAAAGACCCATCAGCATCTAGAAATTTGTACGAGAGCTCAACGCTGGAAGTTACAACAGATATTTTGAAGACTTCCTTAACTCAATGCTGGAATTAATCTCTTGATGCATGCACGAAATCAGGCTGGGAAAATTTGGAGGCATGCTTGGACGATTACAACTGAAGTGGGAGATTCCACTATGGCTCTGGAATGCGACTGGTATAGATAGTCGTTAGGACAATTTTTAGAGTAGACAAGTAGTCAGTGGGGACACTAAGAGCCGTCTTTGACAAATAGAGGTTTTGTACGCCCGTATGAGGCTAGTTAGTCAGTAGTTGGCTGGAATAAAAGTTAGGAAAATATTTTAGTAGTTTTTGTTGTTCATTTACAGTTGTAACCATTTTTCATTTTGGAATATAACAGAGGAAAATTGATCCAATTCCTGGGTCTGAACATTGTTTGCAATTATCTGTATTGTGTTTTCATGAATGAATGAATCTCATTTTGAGTAGATGGAATTGTGAATGTTAGGATAAGTTTCAATTGTTTCTCTTCTACGGAAGTAGTGCAAGGTGTGCACACAGAATGCAAGGAGTGCATTAATGGGATTTGTTTTGATTCCGAAAATCAAAAGAGATAATACGAAACTTTCCCTTTGCAAGGAGTGCAAAGAGACTGGTGCAAGCAGTGAATAGTCATCCACAAGAGCCCAAAACCTTACATAAGATCTGGTGCAAGGAGTGCATAGATCCGAGATTCGATTAAACATCGAAGAGTCGAGAAAGGAGAACACTAGGAAGGCGAGAGGAATTTCTCTTCGATAAATCCTTCAGGATCTGAGTTATCGAAATCCCAAAAACATTAGGAGCATGCGGGAAATCGAAGTCTTCACGAGACAAGGATCAGGAGTGTAACACTTTTCATAAGTCTTAAAGAGATCCATGAATCAGACTTGTCGAAGGAGCAAAGGTTCGAAACCTTTGAACACCTAGAATATCTTATAACTCTGAAGATAGTGTAAGCGCAAGGGGGAAAATATATCAATCGTTCAATCTGAACCCTAGAGAATTGGAATCGTCCATTGGGAGGGACGTTTGGTGAATGACTAACGTTTCGTTGAGTCACACTTTGGAGGATTCAAAGGGTAGAACGCTAAGAATTTGTAGAGTCTGAATCCACAAATTGATCTGAGTCATTGGATCCAGGAGAGATATGGACCATTGATTGTCCAGGGTGAAATATCAACATTTCGTGGATGGGAGGATCGGAGGTGACAAGTCTTTTGACTTCACGAAAAACGAAGTCCCAAAATCATCGAGACTGTCAGTTCTGAGCAGAGACCTAGACTGTTGATCCAGTGTCATCATGATTTCGGCTATCAGAAGAATGGAGGCAAGGAGACTCCAAAGTCGCTAAGCATGAAACGTTTATTTGATCACAGTCGTTGACGAAGGGAAGATCTGAGTCGTAAACCTCGGGTCATCATGATTTCATCTATTGGGAGAACAGAGCCAAGGAGACGCCAAAGACACGAAACGTGAAACACCGATTTGATCACAGTCATCGATTAAGGAGAGATCTAGTTCGTAGATCAAGGGTCATCATGATTTTGGTTATCGGGTGAACAGAGGTAACAACACTCCCAAGGTCATGAAATCGTGATGCGCCTTTCACTTGATCATGTGGTCACCACTAGTGGTCAAAAGGGATAAATGGATTAAAAGAGAGGATCTAGCACCCGTTTGGTGTTGAGGTTCGAACAATGCTTGGGAGAGAAACTGCGTGTCTCAGAAGACCTGCACATTTTGGGAAAGGACCCATGTAAGTTGTTTTGGGGTCTAGAAGAGACCCGAAGAGTCAATCATACTTAGTATCTTGATCGATCCTAGACCGGGAGGTCACAAAACCCTTAGGATAGAAAGGGGGGTCTGCATCAAGTGGTATCAGAGACAAAGTTTTTCTTGCAAACAACAAGAAAAGGACATGAGACAAAACAACTCAGAGTTGTACTCTGTGTGTGATAGACAGTCAACACAATGCCACCTAGGAGACGAGTGGAACCACCATTGGCCAATTGAGTTGTAGAAAGGGAGATGTGATAACTTCGTGCAAGATTATAGGTGATGGAGGCAGTGCAAAGATGAGCACCTGATGCTAGAGATGTCAGCAATGCAGAGAGTGAAGAAGAAATGGGCGAGAATGTCATTGGAGAAGTTGCAGGAGAGGATGTTGCCGAGGAACGCTTACTAAGAGCAATTACCAGATTGGGAGGAAGAGCCAAGATGGAGGTCCCAATGTATGAAGGAAATTTAGATTTCGAAGAGCTATTGGATTGGATAAGATCCATGGACAAATATTTTGACTATGAAGACAACGATGAGGAAAGAAACGTGAGACATGATGTCACTAGACTAAAATGACATACAGTGTTGTGGTGGGATGAACTGCAAGCTAAGACAAGAAGCAAAGGAAAGAATAAAATAAAGAGTTGGGATAGAATGGTAGCCAAGTTGAAGGCTAAGTTCATGCCTAAGGATTATTAGATAAATATGTTCAGGAAAATGTAGAACTTGAGACAGAAAGGGATGACAGTTAAGGAGTACACAAAGGAGTTCTATAGGCTGAACATCAGAATTGGACAAAGGGAGAGAGATGAAGAGAAAGTTTCCAGATATATAAATGGCCTGAGATATGAAATCCAGGATGAGCTCAACATGATGTTAGTAAGAATAGTGGAGAATGCTTATCAGTTTTCGCTGAAGGCAGAGGAGAAGTTGGCCAGAAAAAAAAGCCAGCGAGGGAGAGGTAAAATCTTGGTCCCGAGAAAAATAAAGGGATTTACCCATGATAGAGAACATAATTCTAAGGACGAGACTGAGAAACCACACAATCACTCGGAAAGAGGAGAAAATTCCTGAGGAAGACAAGGTGGTGGAATAAATTCTTCTACAGGAAGAGGAAGAAGAGTAGGAGGAGATGTAAGATGTTATTCCTTTGGAAAGACATGACACATGTCTTGGGAATGTCCCAAGAAAAATAAATAAGGAGGAGGTGAAGCTCACATTTCAGAAGCATGAAAAATAGATGTTGAGGCAGAAGGAGCAGAGGATGGAAGATCCCTGATGTTGAGGAAGGTTCTCTTAAAACCAGAGGCAGAAGTTGAAAGGTCGGTCCATAGGAACAGTCTCTTCAGAACAACTTGCAAGACTAAAGATAGAGTATGCAAGGTGATAATTGATAGTGAGAGCACTGAAAACTTAGTATCGATGAATATGGTGGAGAAATTGGAGTTGGAGACAATTTCACATCCAAAGCCATACAAAGTCTCATGGTTGCAGAAAGTACACTAGGTAATCGTTACTAAACAATGCTTGGTTGAATTAAAGATAGGAGGATATAGAGATGAAATTATATGTGATCTAATTCCCATGGATGTATGCCATATTTTGTTGGGAATACCATGGCAGTTTGACAGGAATGTCATTCATGATGGGAGAAAAAATACATACACATTAGAGAAGAATGGTAGGACACACATGTTGATGCCAATAGAGGAGAAGAGAGTGAAAGAGGAGGTCAACACAAGCATACTTCTCATGAGTGGGAAGGAACTCCTGAAAGAAGTCAAGGAAGAATAGGAGATGCAGTTTGTTGTGGTGAGGAAACCCAAAGTTATCCTTACAATTACTTCAATGGATGATTTGCCTAAAGAAGTTCAGGAATTGCTTGATAATTTTGCTGACATAGTGGTGGATGAGTTGCCTAACTCATTGCCACCGATTAGAAGTATCAGTCACCATATTGAATTACTACCAGGAGCAAGTATTCCAAACAAAGAAGCATACAGATTGACACCTCAAGAGAATGAGGAGGTGAAGAACCAAGTCCAGGAACTGTTAGACAAGGGTTTGGTCAGGGAAAGATTGAGTCCATGCGCAGTACCAAATCTGTTGAGTCCAAAGAAGGATGGAGAATGGAGAATGTGTATAGACTCAAGAGACATTAACAAGATCACCATCAGGTATAGATTTTATTTACCAAGAATGAATGATTTAATGGACTGCTTAAGTGGAGCAAATTTCTTTTCTAAAATAGAGTTGAAAAGTGGATATCATGAGATCAGGATGAGAGAAGGTGATGAGTGGAAAATAACCTTTAAGAAAAATGAAGGTTTGTATGAGTGGCTTGTTATGCCATTTGTCTTAACAAATGCTCCGAGTACTTTTATGAGGCTGATGAATGAAATACTGAAATATTTCATCGACAAGTTTATGGTTGTGTATATGGATGATATATTGATCTTTAGCAAGACTAAAGAAGAGAATTTGAGGCACCTGTCATTAGTGATGAGGAGACTACAACAGGAGAAGCTATTGATAAATCTGAAGAAGTCCTCTTTTATGAAGACATAACTCATTTATTTGGGTTTTGTGATCTCTTCAAATGAACTGAAGATGGATCCAAAGAAGATGAAAGCAATCAAAGAATGGTCGTCGCCAAGGAGTATGTTTGAAGTAAGAATATTCCATTGATTAGCAATATTTTATAGGAGGTTCATCAGAGACTTCAGAGGAATTTGTGCACCAATGACGGATACAGTTAAGAAGAAGCACAAGTATTTTAAATGGACAAAGGAAGTCAAGAGGAGCTTCAATATACTGAAGGAGAAAATAACAGAATGACCAATTATTGTCTTACCGAATTTTGAGAAGACATTTCAGTTGAGATGTGATGCAAGTGGAGTTGCAACAGGAGCATTTTTGAGTCAGGATAACAGACATGTTGCCTATTTTAGTGAGAAGTTGAATGAGACCAAGAGAAAATACTACACATATGACAAGGAGTTTTATGTCATAATTCAAGCCTTGAAGAAATGGAGACATTACCTTGCCCCACAAGAATTTGTCTTGTATAGCGATAATCGGGCTTTACAATTCATAACCAGACAGGAAACATTGAATCAGAGGCATGCAAAATGGGTTGAGCTTATGCATAATTTTACTTTTGTCATAAAACATATCGTTGGGAATGATAATAAGGTTTTTGATGCATTAAGCATGAGATGTTTGATTCTGCAGGAATTTCAGGTGAAGACCTTGGGGTTTTAACACTTTAAGGACATGTATTGTGGAGATACAGATTTCAAGGAAGCATATGAAGCATGTGAAAACCCTGTGTTGAGAGACAGAATCCAATGGACAAAGTACATGATTCAAGAGGGATTGTTGTTCAAGGGAAATCAATTGTGCATACCAAAATTCTCAATGAGGGATAACCTTTTGAAGGAAAAAAGCATAGCGGAGGATTGGCTCGACATTTTGGCCATGATAAAATGTTTGCATAGTTGAGCAGTTCATACTATTGGCCAGGTATGAGAACAAAAGTGATAAATTTTGGAACAGATGTAGAATCTTCCAACATGCAAAAGGGAAGAGATAGAACATTGGATTCTATCAACCATTTCCAATACCAGAGAGGCCTTGGGATGCAATAAGCATGGATTTTGTGTTGGGACTACCAAGAACGCAAAGAGGACTTGATTCCATATTTGTGGTGGTGGATAGATTTTCAAAGATGGCACATTTTATCCCATGCCATAAGACCAGTGATGCAACACATGTTGCAAATATGTTTTTCAATGAAGGTGTAAGACTTCACGGCCTACCCAGAAGCATTGTCTCAGACAGAGACACAAAATTTGTTGGTAAATTTTATAGAACATTGTGGAAAAAGTTGGGGACAGATTTGTCCCTCATCTCAGCTTATCATCCTCATACATATGGACAAACTGAGGTGGTAAAAAAAAGTTTGGGAAACTTATTGAGGAGTCTAGTCACTGAACACCATAATCGGTGGGATAAGATTCTACCACAAGAATAATTTGCATACAATGACTCACCAAACAGGAGCACTGGAAAAACCCATTCCAAATATTGTATGGAATGAAACCCAAGAGAGTATCTAAGTTTAGAGACTTGGAATAGAGTGAGATAAGAAGCATTGGAGCAGAAGATTTTGCTGCAGACATGCAGAAGATCCATAGCTAGATCAGACAACAGTTACAGAGTTCTAACTAGGAGTATAAACGTAAAGATGATAAACATCGCAAGGAACTTCAATTTGAAGTAGGAGATCAGGTTCTAGCACATCTCCTAAAAGAGAGGTTCCCTAGGGGAACATATAATAAGCTAAAGATGAAAAATATAGGACCATGTAAGATATTGAGGAATTTTTATGCAAACACCTATGAGATTGAGTTGTCAAATGGTTTGGGCATATCATGCATATTCAATGTTTCAGACATGTATCCTTATAGGAAAGATGACATAGAGGGGTCACAAGATCAAGAGAATAGTCAGTGGGAGAAACAAATGCCTGTAGCAGAGAAGCCACAAATGGAGAAGATCGTGGATCAGAGGATTGGAAAAAAGACCAGGAGGAAGACCTATTTTGAATATATGGTCAAGTGGAAGGGACACCCAATAGAAGATGCCATTTGGGAAAATGAAGTTGTTATCTAGAAGCATGGAAAGTCAGTGCAGGAGCTCATGGACAGGAGTCCATGAATTTTTTTCAAGGGGAGTATGATGCAGGAGCATCGTTGTCACTCGCTCAGAGAAAGACCCATAAGTGTATAGAAATATGTATGGGAGCTCAACGATAGAAGTTACAACAAATATTTTGAAGACTGTCTTAACTCGGCGCTGGAATTAATCTCTTGAGGCATGCTTGGAATCAGGTCGGGAAAATTTGGAAGCATGCTTGGACGATTATGAGAGAAGTGGGAGATTCTACTACAACTCTAGAATGCGACTGGTCTAGATAGTCATTAGGATAAGTTTTAGAGTAGACAAGTAGCCAAGGGAAACCCTAAGAGCCCTCTTTGATAAATAGAGATTTTGTACTCCCAAATGAGGCTAGTTAGTCAGTAGTTTGCTAGAATAGAAGTTAGGAAAATATTTCAGTAGTTTTTGTTGTTCATTTACAATTGTAACCATTTTTCATTTTGGAATATAACAGAGGAAAATTGATCCAATGCCTGGGTGTGAACATTGTTTTCAATTCTTTGTATTTTGTTTTCATGAATTAATGAATCTCATTTTGAGTAGATGGAATTGTGAATGTTAGGATAAGTTTCAATTGTTTCTCTTTTGTGGAAGTAGTGCAAGGTGTGCACACAAAACACAAGGAGTGAGTTAATGGGATATGTTTCGATTCCGAAACTCGGAAGAGATAATACAAAACTTTCCCTTTGCAAGGAGTGCAAAGAGACTTGTGCAAGGAGTGCATAGTCATCCGAAGAGCCCAAAACCTTGCATAAGATCTGGTGAAAGGAGTGCACAGATCCGATATTCGATTAAGCATCGAAGAGTCAGGAAAGGAGAACTCCAAGAAGGTGATAGGAATTTCTCTTTGAGAAATCCTTCAGGATATGAGTTATTGAAATCCCAAAAACGCCAGGAGTGTGTGGGAAATCGATGTCTTCACGAGACCAAGCTCAGGAGGGGTAACACTTTTCATAAGTGTTAAAGAGATCCAAGAATCGGACTCGTCGAAGGAGAAAAGGTTTGAAACCTTTGAACACCCAGAAGATCTTCTAACTCTGAAGATAGTGTAAGGGCAAGGGGGAAAATATCTCAATCGTTCGATCTGAACGCTAGAGAATCGAAACCGTCCATCAAGAGGGATGCATGGAGAACGACCAGTGTTTCTCTGACTCGCTCTTTGGATGATTCAAAGGGAAAAATGTTAAGAATTTGTGAAGCCTGAATTCGCAACTTGATTTGAGTCATTGGATCCAGCAGAGATCTGGACCATTGATTTCCCAGGGTGAAATATCGACATTTTGGGGATCGGAGGATCAGAGGTGAAAAGTCTTTCGACCTCGCAAAATGCGAAGTCCCAAAATCATCAAGACCATCAGTTCTGAGGAGAGACCTAGACCGTTGATCCAGTTTCATCGCGATTTCAGCTATCGGGAGAACGGAGGTAAGAAGACTCCAAATCTATGAAACGTGAAACACCAATTTGATCGCAGTCGTTGACCAAGGGAATATCTAAGCCGTAGACCTGGGGTCATCGCAATTTTGGCTATCGAGAGAATAGAGGCAAGGAGACACCAAAGACACAAAATGGGAAACGTTGATTTGATCATAGCTGTCGATTAAGGAGAGATATGGGTCATATATCAAGGGTCATCAAAATTTCGGCTATCGAATGAACAAAGTTAGCAGCACTCCCAGGGTCGCAAAACGAAAAATCATGACCCACCTTTCACTTGAGTGTGTGGTCACCGCCAGTAGTCACAAGAGAGAAAGGGATTAACATAGAGGAGATAGCGCTTGCTTGGTGTTGAGGTTCAAACAACGCTTGGGAGAGAAGTCGCGGGTCTCAGACGACCTACACATTTGGGGAAAGGACCTGTGTAAGTTGGTTTGGGGTCTAGCAGAGACCCGGAGAGTCAATCAGACTTAGTATCTTGATCGATCCTAGACCGAGAGGTCACGCAGCCCTTAGGAGAGAAAGGAGGGTCTGCATCATGTATCATTTCATAATGGACATTTACTTTACATTTACTCTATGGATTAGATCCTCCAAATGGAAACATGTAAATAGATTTTTAAAATAAGTTATTGAGCTTATAAGGTTCTGGATTATACCAAGTATAAAAATAGGTACCTTGCAGATCTTTTGAACTTCTTGTGTCATGTATTCCGACAACACTATGGAAATCCTCCCTTTATGATGATAAAAAGGGAATGACCTAGATGGATACGATTCATATTTATCACCAAATCTCATCGAAGGATTTTTAAAAAAATACAAAGTGTGCCACTTGATAAATGGATAGAATTCTTCATGTGTAACACCCGATCAAGACACTGAAGAATTTATTTGTTAATATTGTTTCCATAAGGAGTAGCTATGAAACCTTTGAAAGTTTAACATGCTCATGGAAAGCATTGGGTATTTGGGTTTCAATTTTTAGCCAAATTTTAATAGTTGAATCTATGAATAACATCCCATATCACAGTCCCGTGGTGATGCACATATATATTTCAAATGAAAAGATCAGTATTCCACCAAGGTTTAAAGAGGACAAGGTTGATGCTTATGAGAAGCAAATTTAATCCATTATGAACTCATTTAAGCAGAGAAAATCCGCTCTGCAACAACAACAGGGACAACAATAGCTTCCAAATCAAACTATCATCCAAGTGCAATCTATGCAACAACAACCACAAACTAAGTTATCTTAGATGAAACAACAAGAGAATCAGGTTAATCAACTCCAACAGATGAATTTACAGCCTTATGTTACTTCAATGTAACCAAACATTGTGACACCTATTCATCATGGTTCCATGCCTTTACAACAATCTAGCGTACAAACATCACATCAAAATGTTCAGACTATAATACAATCAACTGTCAATCTAAGTTCAATGCAAGGAACTAGTATAACTACCTCACAACAAAGTTTAGTAAACCATATTAAAAATAATAATATTACTTCTCTTCAGCAAAATAATTCTCCTTTACAGCAAAATAGTATAAATTCTCTAAAGAAACAATAGTAATTTAGAGTTGAGGGTGGTTGCAAAGGTATATATATGTTTTGTTAGTTACCAATGTTCAGAAGAATCAGTTGAAATATAGGGAATACAAGCATTATACGAATACAATTAAGGTTGTTGTCAATATCCAATGTGCATGGAAAAGAGCATTGAATCAATCAAATTTTTCTAGTTTAAGATGCAGTGCAAAGAATTCATCATCGAATCCATGATATTGGACATTTTATAAACCCAAGCAATAATATGTTGGATTCATAATTGCACCAATCGGAAGCATTGATATTCATGCATTACTTTTGGTTAGATTTTAAAATATTTGATACAGTCCCGTGGAGGAAAACAATGCACCTATACTACTCGATTTGATAAATGCATGAGAAAATATTTACCCATCCAAAATACATACAGAAATTTCGACATGCGGAATAAGAAGACAATTTTAACGAATTGTATATTATTTAATCAAGATCTTTATAGACATATCGCACTCTAGTATGTTAATGTAAATGGGTCGAAACTAACCTAACTTCTCACCCAACGATTTAAAATAAGCAGGAGGTAGCTAGCTGAGGGGAAAAAAAAAATTGGAGAAGAAATTTTCTGAAGGGGAAAATTTAGAGAAATAAAATTTTGAGAGAGAAAACTTTGGCAGAAAATTTATAGAGAGTTATGCTTGAAGCATTGTGAGGTCCGCTTCATTTCATTCATCCTTTACATCTTCAACAAGTATTGACTAAATCATTGGAAGCACGGGGTCTTGCAAAGCATTGAAAAGGATGAAGCGAGGATGAGCTTGTTGGCCTTCATAAGGTGAATGTTTACTTGTTAGTTTGTTGTATTCAAGATCGATTTTATTCGGCACTAATCGGTTTCTATATGCAGGTTTTCTCCTTATGATTCGCCATCATTGCTCCATTCCATTTCTGGCTCAACATTCTTTTTTTCTTTTCGCGCTTGGTCTCTCTATTGTAACATTGTTCTAGAGTTGCTAAAGACCATATACCTGGCCCTAGTCTACACAAAGACTTGTCGGTTTTGAGAATTCAAAAGTTGTATGTGAAGAATTTCAAATGAAAATAATTTATTTTCACTCTTAAAACTGTCTCTTTGTTATTATTTTTTAAAATCCTTAGTTTTCCTCATCTCTTATTGATCCAACACTTAAAATAAAAAGAATAAAAAATATATATACATAAATAAAAATTTGTTATTACTATTGTAATATGATGTACATAAAAATTCCCTCATTTGATTATAAGTATAGGTTTTGTTACTTTTTATTTATTTATTTTAGTTTTATTCATATACATATTTAAAGAAAAGTAAAATGTCAAACTATCACCCTATTTTATGAATAAGTTTGGTAGTTAATACATTTCTTGTTTAATAAGGTCTTCTTGTAATTATTTCTTTTAATACTAGTTAATACATTTTTAATACATTTTTAATACATTTCTTGTTTAATAAGGTCTTCTTGTAATTATTTCTTTTAATACTAGTTTTCCCTTACACTTTAGTTTTGTTTTAGTTACTTCTTAATAATACAAAATAAAAGAATTTATTTTAAATCTTATTGTTTGTTTTTTTTAACTTCTTCCCGGATTCATTTTTGTTATTACAAAAGTATAAAATCACATATAAAGGTACAAAAATTATAATCTCAAAAAAATCAAATATTGTTAAAAGGTAAAATTACAAGGCAAAGAAATTCACGCTTGTACTATAGGTTAGGTAAAAATTGGCCTGGAGTTCAGTGTGCATTATTTTCTAGGGATTTAAGTCTAGGGTGATATTCCCACCTCTTCTCACCTAGCCCCATGGGAGGTTGAAATGTTGGTGTTGGGGACTCTCTAGTCCCTTGACGTCAACAAAAGGTATGATTTCCAACCATCATGTTTACATTTTAATTTACCTTCGTTCTAATTTGAGTTATGTTGCCCCTCAAACTGTTGAGAAATGTAAATTGCAACAAGTTAAACATGTTAAATCATGGCTGGTAAAACTAGCCACTGGAACCAAAAGAAAAGTAACAGAAGTCATACCAGCATGCCAATTCGTTATGAGTGGATTGCCCACCCAAGAGAGCCTAAACATACTTCCTTTAGGATCTTATGACTTGTTGATTGCATGGACTGGTTGGTTGCCCACAAAACCAAATTGGACTATTACAGTAAAACCTTGGAGTGTGAAAATGAAGAAGGAAGAAGGGTAACCCTACAATGGATTCAAAAGCATGTCTTAGTGAGACAAATATCATCCCTCCAAGTTAAGAAGTATTGGAAGAAGGGGTGTCCCTTGTATGAAATACAAGTAATAAACTCTATTGAGAATGAAAAACCCAACCTAGACAACCATCCCATATTAAGAGAATATATAGGTGTACTCCTAGAAGAGGTACCAAGTATACATCCAAGAAGGGATATTGACTTTTCAATAGAACTTTTACTAGGAGMAATGCCAATGTCTAGAACAACCTATAAAATGGGTATACCAGAGCTAGTTGAGCTCAAACTACAACTGAAGGAGTTGTGGGACAAAGGCTACATTCGGCCTAGTGTGTCTCCATGGGGAGCACCAACCTTGTTTGTGAAAAAGAAATATGGCACACTCAGACTGTGCATAGATTATAGACAACTCAATAATATGACCATCAAGAATAAGTATCCCTTGCCAAGGATCGATGATTTGTTTGACCAATTAAGGGGTGCTACAATCTTCTCCAAAATTGACTTGAGGTATGGATACCATCAGGTCTGAATTAAATATGAATACATCCACAAGACAGCCTTTAGGACAAGATATGGTCACTATGCATTTGTGATGGTGTCATTCAGGATTACCAATTCACCAACCACTTTCGTGTGCTTAATGAATAACATATTCATAAATTTCTTGGATATGTTTGTGTTGGTTTTCATTAGTGATATCTTAATATATTCTAAGAATAGGGAAGAGCATGAAGAACATATCAAGCTAGTACTCCAAGTGATAAGAGAACATCAGCTCTATGCTAAGCTCAGTAAGTGTGACTTTTCCCAGAAGCAAGTCCATTACTTAGGCCATGTTATATCTGAAAAAGGGTTGGCAGTTGATCTTGACAAGACCAAGGCCATTATGGGTTGGCCTACTCCAAAGGAAGTATCTGATATCAAATCCTTTATGGGCCTGGTAGGATACTATAGGAGATTCATAAAATTATTCTCCAATATTGGTTGCTCAATCACCTCCCTTAAGAAAAAGGGGGTTAAATTCATTTGGACATCAGAATATGAAGAAATATTTCAAGAGTTGAAATACCTTCAAACCAATGCGCCTGTACTGAAGATTGTAGACCCAAACAAGGACTTCCTCGTGTGTACAAATTCCTGCAAGGAAGG
>SNQJ01S0028544.1:7134-60867 GCA_010110895.2 Picea sitchensis | reverse complement strand
CATATTATATTAGTAATGTTATTTTATTTATGTCGGCTTTAGGCCATTAGTTGTAATTATACCTCCTAGTCTCCTATGTATACCAAGGAGACATTTTCATTTTGAATCATCTTGTACTTGAACATTTGAGTGGGGTAAAAGGAGGTTGCCCCCTCGAAGAGGCTTATTATCTAAAATTATCTCTTTTTCAAGGCGTTGAGTACTTTTTCTGAGGTTTTTCTATCCTATATTGATATTTGGTTTTTAACATTTGACCTCATACCCCTGTGGCTGCTGCATATAAATCTCTTCCTCCAAATCCCCATGGAGAAAAGTTGTTTTTACATGTAACTGTTCAAGGTGCAAATATTCTACTACCACAAGACTTAAAATAGTCCTAATTGAAGTCATTTTAACAATAGGATAAAATATTTCATCAAAATATATACCTTTATTTTGTGCAAATCCATTTACAACAAGTCTAGCCTTGTACCACTTTTTTCCTCCATCTTCTTCCTTCAACTTGTAAACCCATTTATTCTGCAATGGTCTTTTTCTTGCAGGAAACTGAACCAAGTCCCAAGTTTGGTTATTTACCAAGGAATCGATTTCATATTTCATTCCTTGCTCCCATTTCTTTTTGGTGTCTACCTGCATTTCCTCTTCATAACATTCTGGTTCACAAAAAACAGTCAACAATAAATAATACAATGAAGGAGAGTATCGTTCAGGGGGTCTACTTAACCTGATAGATATTGTAAAAACACTTGCAGGAGTTTGAGTTACCTGCTGATCTTGTTGTTCTACATTATGATTTTCTGGTACCTTTGGAATTTCTTTTTCAGTGATCTCATCAAGAACTGTGTATTCTGTTTTTTCGTTTTCCTGTTTCTTTCCTTGCAACTGATCTTTGTACATGACCTTCTCATTGAATATGACATCTCTACTCCTGATGATTTTGTTATTTTCATAATCCTATAAGCGGTAACCAAAATCATTAACATTGTATCCAATAAAGGTACACTTCTTGTATTTTGCCTCAAGCTTTGTTCTGTTTTCTTTATCAATATGGACAAACGCCTCACAACCGAAAGTCTTCAAAAAAGAATAGTTTACCTTTTTACCTGTCCATGCTCCCTCTAAAATTCTACCATACAAAGAGATTGAAGGTCCTTTGTTTATTAAGTAAACAACAATATCTATAGCATCTGCCCATAACTGTAAGGGAAAACCAACATGCAATCTCATACTCCTTGCATGCTCCATGATTGTCTTGTTCATCCTTTCTGACACACCATTTTCTTGTGGTGTTCATGGAACTATCTTCTCTCTACGAATCCCATGGTATAAACAATAATCATCAAACTCCTTGCTGCAAGATTTACCTCCATTGTCTGATATGAGACACTTCAACCTTTTTCCTGTCTCATTCTCAACCAAAGATTTCCATTTCTTACAAGTATCAAAAACATTAGATTTTTGTCAAATGCAATAAACCCAAGTTTTTCTATTTGCATCATCAATAAAAGTAACATAATAATGAGAACCACCAAGAGATGATACCTGCGCTGGTCCCCATATATCTGTATGCAAAATATCTAACCTTTCACTCTTATTTTCTTTTACGACTCTGAGAAATTTGACTCTCTTTTGTTTTCCATAAACACAATGCTCACATAAATCCAAATCAATTTGTTTAAGATCTGGCAACAAATTTCTTTTGTCAATTATCTGCATCCCCTTCTCACTCATGTGTCCAAGCCTATGATGCCACAATGCTGTATCCACTCCTGCAGAAGCTAAAGAGATAGAAGAGTTAGTATTACCAGTACATAAATACAATGTACCTACCTTCTCTCCTTTTTTTATCACCAATGATTTTTTGGTGACCTTCCACACCTTATCTGTAATATGGATATACAACCTTAACTTGCCAATTGCCCTGTTGAAATTATATTTTTCCTTAGATATGGAACATGTCTTACCTCTTTCAACAACCATTGGTTTCCAAAATCACCTTGAACATAATCTAAAAAATGTTTCCTATGGGGTGTGGCATGAAATGAATCCCTTGAATCTACTACCCAAGACTCAGAAATATTATCTATAGAAAGAATCAAAGCATATTGTAACACATCACCTGTTACATTTGATTCTTGATTTTTCTCCTGATGTCCATCTCTTTGTTTCTTTGGAGCTCTACAATATTTCTTCAAATGTCCTTTCTTCCCACAATTCCAACACTCTATCTTTCCTAGTCTAGATTTTGATATTCCCTTCCTAGAATTCCTGTGGTTCCCTCAACCCTTTCCTCTATCTTTTTGTCTTCCCCTATTCTCCATCAGGGATGATTTTAAGGATGGAATTTTATTTTAAAATGAAGAAACCTTGGCGAATCTTACTAATACTTCATATGCCAACTATAAATGTTTGGCGATATTTTTGTAAAAAGATTCAAATTTCTAAGGATTTTATATAGTTTTTATAAAATTTTGGCGATTTTTAAGGTAAAATAATTTTATCCTATAGAATTTGGGCGAATCATTTTTAAAATAGCGAATCTCTTTTTTGGAAAAACCATGGAAAATTAGCCCATGAGCGAAATTTAGCCCCTAAAATCATCCATGTTCTCCATGTTCAACACATTACCTGATGTCTCACATGTTCCTTTCTGTCGCATGTCCTCACTAAGGACAACACTGAAAACATCATCAAATTAAAGTATTTGAACTAGAGACAAAGTTACTTACAACCATGACCAAGACATTCCAGCTTTCTGGCAATGAGCACGAGATTAGAAGAGCACTGACCGCATGATCAAAGTCCACTTTTATAGAACTTAGTTGATTAGTAACCGTATTAAATTCATTTAAATTATATGCAATAGACCCACCTTATGACATCTTCATATTAAATAATCTTTTCATTAGAAGTACCTTATTGGACACCCAAGTTTTTTCATACAGTTTCTCCAATGCATCCATCAACTCCTTCATTGTCTTTTCTTTTGAAATATTAGAAGCCATCAATGTTGCCAATCTCAGCCATATTGTTCCTAGTGCCTTTCTGTCAAGAAACTCCTATTCTTCATCCTTCATGGACGTCATCTTCTTTTCTATTCCTCCCAATGGTAGGAATAGATCCTTCTAATATAAACAATCTTCCATCTGCATCTTCCTCAACTGGTAGTTTTTGTTGTTAAATTTCTTGAACCTAAACTTTCCATCTTCCACCATTTCTCCCACTCAAACCAGGAACCCTCTTTTCCTATGATTTATCTTTCACTCTGATACCAGTTGTTAGAAAAACAAGACTGGAGAGAAATAAAATAAAACAAATGTGGAAATAAAACATAGAATATACACAATACAATAGAGACACAGATATACATGGTTCACTCAGTGTGGGCTACATCCACTGGAGAAGTTTCCAGGTCCTTCTTTTATTATTATCCATCAAATCAAGGGATACAACCTACAACACCCCGTTGTAACATCCTCTTGTTTCTCTCACATTATCCTCTCTCAGAATACAATATTTTCCATGATACATAGCTGCAATACATTTCCCTCATAAAAGAGGGTTTCCTTCTAGGGAAAAAAACCCTAACAAAAATTCTACCGTCAGATATGCGACATTATAATGGACTGTCTATATTTACAATGAAATTACAATATACATTTACAACGCAATTTTTACTTTGGGGGCTTCTCCCCCGAACTCCCTTCGGGGAACGTTGTCCCCCAAACCCCTGCTTGTCCCTAGACCCCGCAGAGGGGGTAACCCCCCTCTGCACTCCCTCGCATGGAGGAGTGTACATATTCCCACGGTGTAAAGTATTAATGGGGTATAAACACAGCTAAAAAAAAAAACCTATGAGTTAGGAAGATAATCATGCTCCACAACCAACATGGGTAAGATCTCGTATAACATACTAGACTGAGAGTAAATCAGCTCCATTTGTTGGGCTCATGATAGCCTCTTCTTCGGAAAACACCCCGGATGTTGCTACATCTTTGGACACGCAAGGAACCAAATAATTTAAGAACCACTCAAGTAGAAATGTGGGAGGGACCTTGACTTTAATAAAGCTCTTTTGTTGCCGCCATTCTCAGATGTGATCCAAGATATGGTCAACTTTTGTCTACTCAAAGTTGGCCAACAACTCGATGTCGACATCATATCTTACTTCCATTTGGAAATGGTTCAATAAAACCATATCCAGGTCAGTAAAGTAAGCATACTTCGAGATGTTGAGCTCGATATACCATTTCATTGCACCCCCTATAAGAGTGTGTTGAAACAAGCACAACTGAATGTAGTCATCCTTTAATGAGTTGGATGAACACGATAAGTGGAAATTCGTGACATGATCACGTGGATATTTGTCAGGCTTGTCCTTGAAATTAGGGATGTTAGAGGGAAACTTAGTTGAAATGGGGGGCCAATGCAGATCATGAAAGACCGGGTCGTTTAAAATTCTCGACAAGTGTGGAAAATGCAGAGTTTCCAGAAAAGGTAGTCTTGGTTGTGGCGTATTTATATGAAAAGAGGGGCCTGGATTTTTGTCTGCACCAGGTTGCCAATAAAAGTTTGACTGTTGGCCAGGGTTTTGGTAGATACCATGGTGTCCTTGTCCAACGAAAGGGACTTGTGTCTGATGTTTCATCGTTAGTTGATTCCCAAAGTTAGATGACATGGCTTGTGTAGGGATTGCTCCATGTGCAGTGTTCCAAGGACCTTGGTTAGGGATGCCCCTAGCTTACCCTCCTGGCATAGGTACTAAACCTTTCCCAAGGTTCCACAGAGTGTGGGAGGGGTTTCCCCTGACATCCATTTCGAAGGAAATGAGCCTTGCCAAGGATTCCTAAAACCTTGCAAGGAGTAAACTCTTGTCATCGCTCCTTGCAAAGGAATGAAACCTTGTGGAGGTTTTTTTTGACCAAATATGAGGTTTCCCCCAGTCAAGAAAGAAGACGAAGTAAAAGTGTTATTTGAAAACACACCGACCAAAGAAAACGACATTGATCCCACCAAATTCATGTAGGATTGAGGTCCAAGACTCCATTCACTAAACAAACTATAATTGGTATTAGGCCCAATCGACTGTTGGAAAGTGCCTCGGAGCAAAGGGGACAGAGGAGGGATGTGACCTCCACCATAAGGGATAGCATTGAATGGGGCAATGGTGCCTTTAGCAGCTCTTTGCAAGGGAGCATTAGAGATCCCTGCCCCTTGACCAACGATATGTAGAGTAGAGTAGGTGAGAATCGAGTTAGATTCAAAACCATGCATCCCATATGAAAAGAAAGCACTCGCCGCATTCTGAAAAGAGGGAACAATGGTTAAAGTCATTGAAGGAATTGAGTCACTTCCTAAATTAGTGGGCATCTGGATAGTCATAGTCTCGACAAGCGAAGGCGGGAGAGGAGGTACAATTCCCCATCCTGTGGCAATTGAGATGAAAGTATGGGGACTCCCTAAAGAAGTAGCACTTATTTATTCCATCGCCACTCGTCAAATGAACTATCGTTCAGGTGAAATCACCTCAGGAGGGACTATCTGAATTAGAAGTGGCATCAACAAGTTGGTAATCGAAGTGGCATCGACAAGTCGACAAGTTTGCTGGCTTGAAACCTTCTGTCTCGAGGTCAGAAACAATGGATTCCTCTGGTGTAGGAAAGTATTCTCTCGGAGATGTCTCGGGTATAGTTTCTTGTGTCCTAGTAGCTTCAAATGATCCTTCTTGATCTATCATGTGCCTCAACGGTGGCGAAGGTGTCTTCAAAGTAACTGATGACAAGCCCTAAAGCATATGTGAACGATGGAGCTGTTGATATTCCACCTTATGAAATGATCAATCGACACTGTAAGGTTTGGCTAGCGTGAAACACAGAGCACACACTAAAATTTGCAAAATTCAATTCAAGCAAATGAGTCACTAGTAGGAAAAATAATTATGCCAATTGAAACTAGATCAACTTACCGATGCAAGTGTAACTCAAACATGGAAACACCCTCCGGGTATACTCTGCAAAGAGTGATCTGACATATTCCCTGGGTACCATGATATACCCCCACAGTCACCCGTGTAAATCCATAAAAATAGGCAACAAGGTTTCTAGTTTGCAGTCAGTTACCAGGTGGGTATAGTCGAAAGTCGGGTTCATCGTAATGAGCAGGATAAAACAAATATGAAGCATTTCAAGGGTACCAAAGGAAAATGATCTAGAATAAAATTGAATATATCGAATGGATTCTAGGTCTATGAGGCTCCGTATTCAAATGTGATCAATGTGATTCCCAAGAATGACCCTCAATATACAATCCCCACTACGCTTGGTCCGGATTTGGAGGGGTTATCTCCTCTACCTTTTCTTACATGACCTCATGTTTATCCCCTATGTTAGAGGGGGGTCTCAACTGACTCTTACGACACTAGAATCTCGACACTCCTTATCACAGACTCCAATGTTTGTTTAGACGGCCTTGAAGAGTTCACTCTTCACACCTAATTCAAGGCCCTAGAGCCTAGACTAGTTGGTGAACCCTACAAAAAAAAGTATAATTGATTTTAAGTTTAAGCATTGATTTTATCAACTTGACATAATCATAAGGATATGGAAGTGCAACTTGTGGTGTTTGGAAGAGACGAAAGAGAAGAAATACTTTAGAAAATTTATGAAAAAACAAACTAGATAATTCAAAATGAAAGAAATGGCTTGTAAATATTTTTCAATGCAAACTTCTCAAAACAATATTCCAAGATCCTATAACCGGAAGTTTCCTAAAAGATATTTTCATTTTATAATGCAAAAAATTCTAAACTTTTAGGAAAAAGGTTAAGAAGAAACTTTGAAAAGGAACTCTTTTCTTTTGCAAAAAGACAACCTACGCTGCAATTACCAAACTAAATGCATCACTGAAAGCAATCCTTTTTTTTTCTTTTCGAAATGATTAAACAAGAAAAACATAAGTAAAATATTATTTTTGTTTTTCAAAGCATAAATAGGATAAAGACAAAACAAAACCTAAGACTAACACAGACCCTAGGCCAACCGCGTAAATGTAGGGATTCACTGGAATTCAGAGGAGGATCTAATTCTTAAAGGCTCTGTTGGCACATGGGCAGACCCAAGGTTCAATTCTAACACCACACCAACAAGCCCTAACTACTGGCCCTTTCGGCAACACCTACATAGTAGATGCAGTCTTACCCAAAGTAGCAATAGGGGATTGCAGGACATAAGTGTCTACAACTAGAGGAAATTCAAGTGGATTCAAAGGAACAACACACAACAACCTAGTTATGCTTTATCCCCTTTAAGCCTACTACGCGAGCTATATCTCAGATCTAACAAAATGATGTAATAATAGAATATCAGAAAGCAAAAGAACACAACATAAGCCACACAGAACAACAAGATATACATGGTTCACCCTCTCCCTAGGGCTACATCCACAAAACTACGTTTCTTGATATTATATGAAAACATATAGTTCTATCTGGGCACTTAGCTTGCAGATCTCTCTCTCCTTCTCTTCTTCTTTCCCCTCTCTGGGCACCCTGCTGTAGGGTTGATATTCACACCCAACTGAAGATCTTACAATAGAACAATATTCTCACAATACAATACTCTCCTCACACAACAACAATAATCACTCGATATCAACAATACAATCCTCTTCTAATTTGGAATGACCCCCTCCCAGGTCCTCTAGACCTTTATTTATACATTACAATGACAAATGTCTAGGTGTCAAAACACTAGGTCTTAAGCCCTAGGTCAACTTGAATCACATTTTTAGGGCTTTTCCAACCTATCTTTCCTTCTTTCGTGCAAGGTGCTCCAAAGCAACCGTTGGTGTATTTTTATTCTTGCTAGGTTGTCCACGATCCATCTTCCTTGTTGATCTGTCTTCCTTGATCTTCTCGTTCAACGACTTGTTTTCCGTTACTTCGCTCCTTCTTTTCCACTTATTTGACCACTTCGACCCAATATCAGTTAATGTGCCTTCCGCACAATTTGTACTTTGCCTTTATTCCTTAATATTCTCTTTCTTCCATAACCAAGGGCCAACAGGCCCCCAACACTCACCTGTGACTTGTCCTGAGGCACTGCAGGACTGTACCTTTCTGTGTCACTTTAAATTGATTTTTTTTTTGTCCCTCCCCACTATGTGTAGACTATCTTTTATGTGTCTGGTACCCAGTTTCAACTGCACCTGGTACCTAGACCCTTCTTCTTATGCTTTTACTGAGAGCTGTGAGGCAGTTGTTGTCGTAGTACAATTTCAGTTGACCCCCATTCACTAAGCCTTCCTTCCATTCTCCCTTTAAAGTCTTCAACTATGCAACTCCTCCTTCTGTAACATAGGAAACCTCATATGGCCCAAGTCAATGTGCCCTGAACTTCCCTGGATGCTTCATGAACTTGTTGTCATACACCAATACTATATCTCCTTTCTTAGAGGATTTCTTCTTGATATGTCTGTTGTGATTGGCCTTTTCTCGTTCCTTCTGTACATGCTGGTGAAATCCTACAATGAATCTATCTTCCTTCAGTTCTACCAACTATGCAAGTTTGTTTTTCACAACGCCTGTGTCATCCATATATGTGAATGCTACAATTCTTAGACTAGGAACCAAATATTCCATAGGTACCATTGCTTCTAGACCATAAACCAACTTAAAGGGACTCTGCATTGTCAGCTTCTTGCAAGTGGTTTTGTAGGCCCATAACACTACTGGTACTCTCAAATCCCAATCATCTCAGTTTACACTACAAATATTCGTCAGTGCTGTCTCCAAGATCTTATTGAAAGCTTCGACTATACCATTCGCTTGTGGGTGGTAAGGTGTGCTCTTCTGATGGTGATTTTCAAATTCCTGAGTCAAGGCTTCAATAGTCTTATTAATAAAATGTGTACCTTGATCACTCATAATGATCTCTGGGCATCCAAATCTGGTTATGATACCATCAAATATGAATCGCGCAGCTGTAGTTGCACTACAATCCTTGACTGCTCTTGCTTCTTTCCATCTAGTCAAATACTTTGTTGCAATGATAATGTATCTCACTCTTGTGTGCTTTCCTGGTGGGTTGATAGGTCCCATGAAATCAATTGCCCATTTCTCAAATGCCTGTAAATTTAGATGAGGTGCTAAAGGCATCTCATCTCTTCTGAAAGGTTTCCCAACTCTTTGGCATACATCACAGGCTTTGTAGTATTCCTTAGCATCTTTGTGTAAACTAGGCCACCAGAGGCTAGCTCTAAGAACCTTCTGCAATGTTTCTTTCATTTCATAATGTCCTCCTATGATGACTTCATGTTCTTTTGCTAGAATTAGTGGTCGTTCTGCCTCCATAACACATCTCCTCAGGATCTCATCAGGTCCCATGTTATAAAGCTGTCTAGCTATAAGTGAAAAATCTACAACACAAACTACCAACTGTTTCTTCTGAATGATTGTATATTCACGAGGTCACATTCTTGGTGACAGGAACCGAAGTATCTTGGCTAAGTGTTCATTAACCTTTCTTATGGCCAGAAACTGTGCATATGGTAGTGTATCCTCCAAACTGGTAGGTTCCTCTCTATGTTCTAACCTAGACAAATGGTCAGGTCCCTTGTTCATCCTCCCTGGCTTGACCACAATCTCAAAATTATATTCCTGGAATAATAGTAGCCATCTGCATATTCTCCCCCCCAACACTGGCTTGTTGATTAGGTATTTCAATGCAGAGTGATCAGTGAACATCTTAAAATTTCCTACCAACAAGTAGTGTCGAAACTTCTGTAGCATGTACACCATGGCTAAACCTTCTCTCTCAGTGGTAGTGCAATTTATCTCAGTTGTAGAGAGATTTTTGCTAGTGAAGGCTAACGGATGGTTAATATCTCCTGCTCCTGGTTGTGCTAACAGTGCTCCTAATGCAATAGATGACCCATTGAGGTGCACATGGAATTCCTTACTCCAATATGGGAAAACTAGAATAGGTGCAATTACCATTTTCTGTTTCATTGTGTTGAAGCTCTGCTGACATTCCTCTGACCATTGGAACAAACAATATTTCTTTAAAATCTTCTCCATGGGTGTTGTTATCTGTGCATAGCCCTTGATGAAATTTATGTAGTATCCAGTATGTCCCAGTGCAATGTGCAGCTGTCTAACTGAAGTAGGAGGGGGTAGATCAACAATGATAATAATCTTGGAAGGATCTACCAACAACCCCTACTTATACACAATATGGCCTAGCAACGCCCCAAAGGGTGAAAAGAAGATACACTTCTTCAGGTTTAGAGAAATATGACATTTCCTTCACTTATCCAACATAATTAGTCTTAAGCATTCAATATTATTTTGCAATAAGATAAAAAAAGTCAAATCATCAAAATATGCTTCCAAAAATTTATGTAAAAATTCCCTGAATGCTTTGAACACCACCCTAGAAAAGATGGCTGGTGCATTCTTCAGTCTGAAAGGCATCACTGTGTACTGAAAAGAACCCCATTTTGTTGCAAATGTGGTCTTATGGTGATCTTCCTTAGCAATCCTGATCTGGTGATAACCTGAAAATCCATCTGTGGAGGAATATACCTCCTGTCCTCCCACATTATCTAGAACCTCATCTGTAAAAGGTGTAGGGAATGGATCATGTAGGCATGCATCGTTCATCTTCCCGAGAACTACATAGATCCTGATATCTCATGACTTCTTATCTTGGACCACCATAGGGCTAATCCATTCTAACTCTTCAATAGGTTCTATGATTCCTGCTTCCATCATTCTATCTAATTCAACCTGGACTTTCTTTTTATATTTGGGATTCAATCTGTAGGGTGTCTGCTTGATTGGTCTTGCATCTGGTTTCAAGGGGATTTTCATTTCTCCCATGGTCCCTTTAATTCCCTTCATGTCGATCAACTTGGTTGGAAACAAATCCTGATATTCAAGCAATAATTCTATGATCTTATCAATAGCGGCATCATCCCAATAATCTCCAACATTTGCGAGCTTAGGTGCTTTCTCTGTCCTAATATTAACTTTCGTGATTTTGATTGGTTTTCCAATAAAATGTAATTTGACTCTTGGGCCTTCTATGTCTCTCTGTCCTTCTGTTTCTATGATGTTCACATTCCTAGGATCATTGTCTTCATCCACATTGATATTGTAACAACCTTGCAATTTATGAAGTGGTGCAGTCCATTCATCCTCTTCTTGCTCCAAAGGGAGGTTAGGTGCCTCCTCAAAGAATTTTTGTCTTACAACTTGCAGATATTGATCTATTGTGGGGTACTGAATTTTAAATAAAAATGTATCTACAAAGTTCTGAGTCATATTGTACCAATCTGTAGTGGTGAGGTGCAATTCTGCTTGAAGATACCAATTAATGGGCATTGTGTCCAAAGTGTTGATGAAATTATGCACCCACTTCTCTTGAGGAATGTCTCTCCAGGCCTCCTCACAACTTCGCACATGGTCCTTCGGACAACTCTGACCCATGTATCAAACTTTGCACCCTTTGGCTTGTTCCGAAAAGTGCACTTTCATCAAAGTGCGACATTGCACCCATTCCGCGATGTTCTTCTTGTGTGTTCCCCACCATATTGTTGGAATTGCTTTTAAAGCTTCATCCAGTGCTAACAACCACTTTTGTACTGGTACAATTTCTTCAAATTCTGACAAGAATGTTTCTAAATGATTTAAACCATCAAATGTGGGTAAATTACTTACTTTTGTGCCAATCCAACGAACTTCCCTGGTCAATCTAGCACAACTTCTTGTAGAAAATTCATACATTTTGTTTTGCCAGTTCTCCAGTGCTTCTTTCCAATCTAATGAGAATGTGGTGTCACTTCGCCAACTTAAATTCCCATCCATTGTAGGATTAATGTAATCCTGCTCTCTTGCTATCAATTTATATATGATCTCTAGTTCATAAGAACGATCTTCTTCTATGATGGGTTTTGTGTATCTGCAACCTTCATCAGGATCAAGAGGTGCAATGACCCTAAGGCCATCACCTTCAAATGTCATTCTTCTTTAATTTAAGTCAACAACAATGGAATTTTTTAAAGTCCAATCAATTCCTAACAATGCAGGATAAGGAGAACTATTGTCAACTATCTCAATCACCTCAAAGTTTGCAAACGTCCTTACCCCGTCGATGTCCACAGGGACATGCTCCAGTTTTCCAAAGGGGCTTATTGCCTACTGATTAGCCATCCTAAGCTTGATAGGGGAATAAATTAACTTAGGTTTTCCCATCGGTGCCCAGGTCTGCTTCGTTATAACATTGAATTTTGACCCTATGTCGAGGACCACATAATCTATGTCATAATCTCTAATCTGAGCATTAAGGTGGAATTCCTTATTGTCCTTCTCTTTATAGATACTTGATGTACTGCCTTATTTAGAATAGGATCTATCCTACCTATTTCATACTGTTTGATCAAATTTTGTAGTTCTTGTACAACTCTTTTATCCTTAATCAAATTAATGCAAGTACATAAGAATTCCACAAGCTTGCTTACCTCTTTTTCTTCTCTGGGAGAAGAAGACTGATCAAATGCCAAAGGAATTCCACATTCTCTCACTTCTGGTTGTGTATTTGATGAAGAATCCTGATCTCTTCCAAATTCTTTTCTTGCCTCTTCAAATGTCTGCTTTTCTTCCCTCGGATCAAACACTTGTGTCTTCTTTGCAACTCATCTTACCCTTGATTCTTATGTAGTCTTGTGTGGGTTCACTCTGTCTTCGCCTGTAACAACGCCTCCTCTAGTGAAAAAAATGAATCTGGGATCCTCTCCTCGAGGTTCTGATGAGATTCACCGTACTTGTTGGTTTCTTCCTTGTCTCTCCTAGAGCTTTGCTAACAATGCTGAACAATATTCAATAACATGTACAAATGAGTTGCAGTAGCTGCAAGTGGTACATGGGTTCTGATAGTCCCTTTCCAAATGTCATGGTTGTGCAGAGTTATAACAAATGATCTAACCTTGACCTCGAACCATACCTCCATCTCGTCCTCTTCCTTTGAATACACCATGAGGGTTGAATTTTCCTCTTCCCGGGGAATTAAACTACGTAGCATTTCCTTCTTCCTGTACTTCACCTTAAATCCTATATGTATCTCTTGACCTTTCATGCAAGAGATCATAAGCCCTACAATATTTCTCATCATGCCCCTCAGATTTAAAAAATGTGCAGTAAAGGTTTGTAGGTGTCTGGACATATTTTTGCATGTAATAGCATTCACCAGGGTGATGTCTATTTCTATAGACGTCACACCGGGGTAGAGTAAATTGCTTCAAAGGACTCAGAGCTCCAAAATCCAAGTACTCATTAAATAGGGGACAATGCTCTGTATCATGGCCCTCTGATTTATATCTAATACACCAGATGTATTCTCTTCTATCTTTTCCTTTTTCTTTCTTCATATCTTCGACCTGCAGAGATAAGCTAGTTAGTTGACTCAAAATTTGACTCATAACTGAGATGGATTCTCCCATAGGGGTTGATTCTAGTTTCATGGAGATCTCCAACGCCTACGAAGCAACCTTCTGTTGCATCAGAGGAACTCTGATGTGTGGTAAGAGGGTAGGAATGAACCATTCCTTGTTCTTCTCATCTGGGATCTGAAAACTCAAATGGCCTGTCAAGGTCTTAAACCTCTGATCAAACTACCAAACAGGTTTAGCTACTCTTTGCTTGATTTATTTCAGTTCTATAATGCACTGCGACAACGACTTGGGTTTCTTGAATTCTGTGCTCAATGCAGTTTTGATGGTATTCAACGTTTCAGGCTGTGCAGTCACTGTAGAAAATTTCATATACCAACTTAGTGCGTGGTCTCTCAAGGTAGTACTAAACTGAGATCTCTTAATTGCTTCATCATTGACTTGCTTAATACTCCATATAGATTTCCATAAAAACCAGTGATGATCAGGATCTTCAAATCCATCTCCTCTAAATATAGGTAGCCTCATTTCATCTGCCATAGATCTTCCTAGGATTATTGACCTAGTATGTACTGAACTACTGGTAACAGTACTCTGAGTTCTCTGATAACTCTGACTACTCTGGTTACTTAATGTTTCTAAAACAACAAGAGGAGTAATAGTACTTACTCTGACAATCAATGCAGTTCCTAAAGTTTCTAATTCTTCTTGGCGAGGTTCTTCAGTCTTCTCTTCCTCTGCTCCAGTAGATCTTGACTGTTCCTCATTCAATAACTCTTCTTATTCTCCACTGTAGAACCCTTCATCTTATGCTAGTGGTTCGTGGCTATGATAAAAAAGGTTTACCAAAGGAACCTCTCTGAAGGTTCTCCCACTGCACGTATGTCCAACCTCTATGTCGTTGTCACTGTCTGAGTTCTTGAACATTATCATTTTGATCTGACCCACTTACTGTATCTTCAAGATTTTTTTCTCATGCAATAGCATCTTGATCTTCAACTTCAAAAGGTGTAAAAATTTTCCTCTCGACCCCTTAAAGAAATACCTCTTTGCTTGGTTATATGACTCTACTCTGTCAATAGAAAACTCGGTAATGTACCTTCCAATAGTGCTATCAAACCAATGATCTACTTCTCTTGACATGGAGTTATCAACTCTCTTGACCTTCTTAATCAACACCGACATCCAAACCACAGGTGGTCTATATCTGATCTCAAACTGGGTATCTACTAATCTGGCTAGCCACTCGTATAGATCCTTATGAATTCCTTCGAAGAAAATCTCATGTATATGAAAAAAGATATAAATTCCCAACCAATCCTCTGTACTAAGGCTAGGGTTATTATTATTAAACTCAACGAAGTCCTTCTCTTGTTCTTCTATCCACTTCTGAATCTCTTTCTTCGATGGAAACCACCTTGACATTCCCTCAAGAAGATCCCGAAAATGAAACCATTTGTTGGCACAGGGGCAGACCCAGGGTTCAACTCTAACAACGCACCAACAAGCCCTAACTACTGGTCCTTTTGGAAACACCTACGGAGCAGATGCAGTCTTACCCGAAGTAGAAATAGGGGGTTGTAGGACACAGGTGTCTAGAACCAGAGAAAATGCAATTGGATTCAAAGGAAAAACACACAACAACTTAGTTATTCTTTATCCCCTTTAAGCCTACTGCGTGAGCTATATCTCAAATCTAACACAATGATGTAATAACAAAATATCATAAAGAAAAAGAACACAACATCATCCACACAGAACAACAAGATATACATGGTTCACCCTCTCCCTAGGGATACATCCATAGAACTATGTTTCTTGATATTATATGAAAACATACAGTTCTATATGTGCACTTAACTTGCATATCTCTCTCTCCTTCTCTTCTTCTCTCCCCTCCCTGCGCACCCAACTGTAGGGTTGATATTTGCACCCAGTTGAAAATATTACAACACAAAAATATTCTCACAATACAATACTCTCCTCACACAACAACAATAATCACTCGATATGAACAATACAATCCTCTTCGAACTTGGAATGACCCCCTCCCAGGTCCTCTAGACCTTTATTTATACATTACAATGACAAATGTCTAGGTGTCAAAACCCTAGGTATTAATCCCTAGGTCAACTTGACCCGCATTTTTAGGGCTTCGCCAGCCTATCTTTCCTTCTTTCTCGCGAGGTGCTCCAAAGCAACTGTTGGTGGATTTTTTCTCTTGCTGGGTTGTCCATGATTCATATTCCTTGTTGATCTGTCTTCCTTGATCTTCTCATTCAACAATTCATTTTCCCTTACTTCTCTCCTTATTTTCCTCTTCTTTGACCACTTCGACCCAATATCAGTCAATGTGCCTTCTGCGCAGTTCGTACTTCATCTTTCTTCCTTAATATTTTCCTTCTTCCATAACCAAAGGCCAACAGGCTCACTCTAAACCTCTAAAGAAAACAAAAGAAGATGAAGAAACAAGTTAAAACTGAATCTTTAACCCAACCAAAAACCACTAACATAGACCTTGTAGAGTTTAAGAAAGCCTGAGAAGCACAAAGATTTTATTAGGAAAGAGGAAATATTATTTAAAAAAAAAACTTTCTAAAACACAGAGACATGGGCTATGCACTGTGAAATGTGGGTTTTATACTGTGCAGACATTTTATGTATGCGGGCTGAACCAAAGTAGGGCGCATACATCTCTGGAAATTTTCAAAAAGAAAAAAGGATTGGAAAACTGACTAGGCAAGGAAGGCTGGTAGGCACCTGGAAGGTGACCATATACCCTAAACTGACTCAATAAACCTGAAAAACTAAAAAAGAAACTGAAAATCCAATTTAAACCAAAATATCCCACTAATACCTTAGAGAGTTTCTGAGTGGAGTTGTAAATTATGCTAGTGGGTGTTACCACTGAAATTTCATCCGCAAATGGTTACGGGAATTCAACATCTCCAAACATCTATTAGTTCACCCATGGACCAAAAATGAATAAAATGCATTTCCAAAAGGCCCAAAACTATACAATCAACAATAAAATCAGCATGCGCTAAGACTACACAAGGAGTGCGCACACATGCTCCATTCAGAAACACAGGAAAAAACACACATGCACGACTTTGGACGCAAAAAACCGTGCATCCCTCAAAACGACACATTTATGATATTGGTCAGCCTCCCACCCACTTCTGGTCCAACTTCCAAGTCGATTTGACATCCAAATATAGGCTGAATCCGGCTGGGTGGCTAGTCAAAGACCAAAGGGTTCCCTAAATGGCCCCTTGTTCACACTAAAAGCTGGTTGAATAATGCCTCAAAGTTATGCTATAAAAAGAGGCCATGGGTGCACTACATTTTCAAGGGAATTCATTTGTATTGTTGTGCTGCTGATATTATCTTGGAGGATCCTCTTTCCTCATCAAGAGTATGCTAGCACCATTTCATTTAACTCTCTCTCCTCATCAAGAGTATGCTAGCACCATTTCATTTAAACATTCATATCACCTCTAGATTGAATGTTCTTGATTCTCTTCTACCATTTCATTCCTAGTTCCTTATCCTGTAAGAATATATCAATAATATTTGGGGGTTCAAGATCCCTCCCTTGAGGGAAGAGGGGACCCAAAGTCCCCTTTCTCTTTGGTGTTTTCTTTCCACTAATACAATCCTTTCCATTGGTGGCATGAGTCTTGTTTGTTTCTTGTTCTAATTTCCTTATGCAATATAGTTTAATTTTTTTTATCCTTTTTAGTTTAATTCTTTTCTTATCTTTTATTCATTACACTTCTAACTCTTTCCTCTACTGCTGTCTTGCCTAGATGACCCAGCTGGGCTTGTAAGCACCCTTGTTTTTCTCATTTAGGTGACAAAAGAGGTGCAACAGATTGACGACGCCACTAGGGAAAGGTATCAATTTCCCACCCCATTTGGGTTATTTTATCTCTTCTTTCTATTTATTTATCCTACAGGTACCATAACCGGCCCAAGCCGACTTGCAAAATGTCAAATTCAAAGCTGAGTTGAGAGAATTTCATTCGGAATTTTCTTCACGGTCGTGTGTCAGACGTGCATGGGTTTTTCAACCCATAGGCGCTTCTTAAGCACACGTGTGCCAAAACCACTGTATTTCTCAACGCCTTCTGTGCACCAGCACCCATAATTCACTTTCAGTTCACGCATTGGCGCTCACAACACCTCTGTCTATTATGACACCCGTGCACCTGTGCAGAAAAACACACATTGTAAGCTTTTTGTGATGTATGGAAGGCCCATAGCCTTCTTAAAATTGATTCCTTGCACATTGTAATCTGCACCACACTTATATTCCCTCTCCATATAAAGGGATTAGTCAAAACATAGGCACTTAGGGGGTTAAAATCATTATTTCCTCTTTTGCTTTCATTTTTCCACATGGATGGCTTGCTTTGACTAAAAGTGTAATTTGGAATCATCTTTAGATCACATATAAAACTTTCATTGGCACTAGAAATTGGATATCAATCATTGAGTATGCTCTTCTCTCGCACCCCAAAGCGATCTTGAGAATTAGAAAGAGATTGAGGAAAAATTTCATCTCCCTTAAAAAGACAAAATCTTTAGGAGAGGGCAACAACCCCCTCGGGACTCCTGTTAGTTTATTTTTCAAACACATCTTAAGATTTTAACGGGTCCATACATTCCCACATGATACAAAGATAGGATAATGATTGAAGTTTACTTTCCTAGATTAAATCACTAGGGAAGTTTAAAGGTTTTGTAACGGGCCCATACATGCCCACATATGCACAATCTAGGATAGTTTCAAAGATTTCTTAGACTAAATCACATTAGCGATTTAAAGGAATAGTAAGGACCCACATGTCCACATGCTAGTTTACTAGGGACTTTAAAATTCTGCAAGGCTGTACCAATGACACTTAGTTAATTAGGTAATCAAGACTTGTAAAGACCAAGCAAAGTCCACATGCAGCAAGGTGACACCTAATTTATTAAAAAAGTTTTTTGGCACACTTTCACTTATTCACACACAAAGTCACTACTCACTCACATAGTTTTCATCTCGCAACGTGGAGGTTGAAGTAAGTTTCCTCCAAAGGGATTTCTAAACACCCCACCCTTTTCTTTACAAAACTATCCACTCCCACTTAATTTCAACAAGATTGGATCACACCCTCAATCTCTCAAACAACCACATATAAACATTTTCTAAAAAACTCATTAAGTTTTCCTCCACAGGAGGTGCCAAAAGAAATTTCTTAGTCTAGGTAGGATTCTGGGGATAGGCATCCAAATAACTCCCCGTTATCTGGTTCTCACATCTTTAAACAATAGAAGTTGTCAAATAGGGAACTTTAAAATCCTCTAAGTCAAGTTTTCCTAACACCATAAGGCAGAGAGATACCCATGAAGGGTTGACGACCGAGGTCTAGTTGTTCTATGCGTCCCCCCTTAAGGCACCCACCTCTTGGACGGGATCCATCCTGTGACCCATTTATTAGGCCGAAAATCTAAATGTCGCACTTTGACTGAGGTACCTAGTGACCAAATTTTAGGACATTTACCCAGGTGGCAATTGTAGGTTGCAATTGCACCTTGATCAGATTTTGTGTGGATATTGGGAAATATCACCATCTCTTTCGGGATATGCACCCTCTACCCCTCATTATAACCGATTACTTCATCCTTCACTAGTTCCTCTTCCAGTGGCTTCAGACCCCACTATTGAGTGCTTTTGGAAGGTTCAGTGCTATTTGAGAGGAAGGACGTTACGTATTTTAGGACATGAATATTTGTTTCTTTATTCTCCCATGCAGACAAGAACCACCTACCCACATGTATGCTTCTTAATTGATTTATGTATGATGTTCTCGTGATTGCATATGATTGTGAGGTATATTGTGAAGATCCTAGTTATACAAAGTCTCTTGTTCATTAATTTCTCTCATCACCATTTACACACATCCACTTTACTAGTCGGACATCATAGGGGACCCAAAGAATCCCTGTCATTCTAGATGCTTTCTAAATCTCTCTCCCATTCTAGGGCGAGTTCCTAGTCTTGCCAACTCACCGACCATACTTTCTCACACCCCTATGAGTGCTACTTTATTGGGATCAGATTTGCTTGGTTCCACTTTTCTTGGGTCCACTTCCCAAGGTCAACCATCCACAAAATCTCCTTTACATGGAAGCTGGGGGCAAACCTCTTCTCAAGGAGAAAGTACAACTCCATCTAGCCCCCTTCACAGGTCAGGTACACCCCACATTCACACTATGGCCAGAAAAAACCATCTTTCAGGGTCAGGAACACAAAACATTCCTACCATAGTTGGCATTGATCTTTCACCACAACCCTAGATGCCATACTTGGCTTCCCTCAACATACCGGATCTGACTAAACTCACTAATGATCCTCTATTGCATGACCCTACATGGCCTGCAATGCTTACCAAACTACCTTCAGACATCCCCAAGTTTGAAGGAAAAGAAGGATATGACCCAACCAACCATATCATGACCTTGCATTTATGGTGCTCCTCCAATATCATTATGGATGACTCTGTCTGATTGAGACTATTTCAACGTACACTCACTGGCCCATCAACTAAGTGGTACGTAGAAGAAAAATCTGGGTCCCATACGACCTTTGAATATTTGGCCAAAGCATTTTTTACCTTCTTTCAACTCCCAATCTGTCATGACAATGGTCTCGAACTCCTCTTAGAGTTTAAACAAACCTCTACTACACACATTGCTGACCACAATCATGAATGGCGTCAATGATGTAGTCTATGTAAAGTAGAAGCCACCAAGAAAAAATACCTTAATTGGTTTCTCAAATCACTTGTTTCCATCCTTTCCAAAGATGTATCCGCCACCTTCCCCCAATAGGAAGAAGAAGCCATTAGCAGGGCCCAATAGTTTGAACTCATTTATTCACAGTCAAGATGTTTGTATACAGTACTACCTGATGCCCCGAGACCCATACCATTTGGCCAAGACAAACTTGGGATGTCTCACTCAACAAATGGATTGATTGGTACCACTACACACCATAATTCACACCCCCAACAACCACCTATGTATGGCACACATCAATATCCACTAGCATATGGCGGACACCCTTATTATCCTCCGGCCCCTTATCAACAACCATACCCCTTGACCTTTCCTCCACTCATCAGCGGACCACCACTAGTACCCGCAATATGCCCTGTGGCTGAACAAAGTTCTAGTACCCCATCTACCTCCTCTTACACCCTAAACACTAGTGAAAACACCATGCCTTCCTATGCATCCTACGGATCATTACCACATAATAATCCATACTTTCCATTTACTAGTCCTCCCCAGCCTATCACTCCTCCACAAGGCCAACCACAGACTGGGGTAAACTTTGTTCAACCCTCCCCCATTCAGTAAGTCCATCACTTCGAACAACTAATTACGAAAAATCCATCCCATCAGTCGAACAATGCCAGAAAGAAAGGGAAAAATCGCAACAATAATAATTCCAAACCAGGAGGAAGCCAAAACCAACCCCAGTAGAGCCAACCTGCCAGGGGCAACCAGAACTAGGGGAATCTGAACCCCCATGGGGGCAATAACAAAAAATGGAAGGGGAAGAACAACAAAAATATTCAGACAAAATTCCCTTGCACCCTTTGCGGTGAGTATGGTCATTATAATCACCATTGCCCCCAAGTCGCTGAATTTAAACGGATGAAAGAATCCAAAAATGGACCACGTCCCCTAGTACCACCTGCTCCCCAGGAGGCCCCACAAAAATATGTGCAACAACCCCCCCCAGCTGTGTTACCAAACCCCATACCACGTCAAGGGGTAATGAACACTCAACAGGAGATGCATCCAACCCCACCACAAATAGGACAATATGCCAACCCAGGACCTCCTATAGATCACACTATCATCCTCACTAGTGAGGAAGAAGTCCTCCTACAAACACATATTCATCAATACAACGCACCCTCTAACCATACTCCCACTACCTCAGAGGCCATCATAGTCACAACGGGCCCTCCTCTGATGATTCCATGCCCTAATATTGACACACCTCTTCGCATCCCATTACGAAGGAATGTCAAGAACCCTTAGGATAGGGAAGCCCATAATTATAGTCTGGTCAATGACTTGGCACAATCCCCCACTTCCATGTCAGTCTTAGAATTTCTTCAATCTTTTCCTACTCAACATAAGTCATTACTTTCTGCCTTGGGGGTAGTCAACTGCCGATACTTGACTCATCGCCTTCAATATCGATAGTGTGGAACCTTGTCTCCCCTCTCTTGTTTCTTCTCAAATGCTGGTTAAAATATAGAATATCATAGTTCACCACTGCATCATTGATGAAGGTGCATCCACCTGCATGATGTCCAAAACTGTCTGGCAAAAAATTGGCTCTCTAGAGCTAATACCGTCTGCCATTACTCTTAGGGATTACGATGGATGACCCTCATCCCTTGAGGGGCTCTTCCAAAATATCCCCGTCGAACTCGGGGGAAAAACCATTCTTATTGACATTGAATTTATCGATGCCCCGCTCGACTACAATATTTTGTTTGGTCATAGATACATATATGCTATGAAGGTCGTCACCTCTTCTGTGTTCCAAACCATGATGTTTCCCCATAACAGAAATATCATTACCATCGATCAAGTATCACATTATGAGCCTAACCCTTCATCCAAGATCGACAACATCCTCCCTTTTGTCCACACTAATCCGGATGCCTATCCACTCATTGAGACGGGCCCTTGAATTTTTAAAGACTCGTCCTTGCTAGGGACATACCACATAACACCACTGCTAATCCATCCCTCAACACAAGTATGTGTCGTCTCCACCAACAGAATGACAACTGAATATAATATCCCTCCCACTGAGGCCTCTTTTATCCCTAACATCCCACTAGTGGCAGAACTTATCCCTCAGGAATCCACTGGAACTTGTTCATCTCTACCTATTCCTAATCTTCCCCTCCCCTAGGGCCATATCTCAGTTTGGGAAACAGTCCCCCAAGCCATTACCCAAATCCCTTTCTTTTACCCCCCACCGGGTGTACAATCTTTCCAGGTAGATGCAATGCTTACCCTTCCTAATGTGGTGCTGGTAATACCAATCTGGTATCTACATCCACCTGAGATGGTCCCTCAACCATCCCTCCCTCCCCAAACAAAAGGAATCCTGATGCAGATTCCCATACTCACCCCACCATACCACCTACACTCCCACTCACTAGCACCCCTGCTACAGCTAGGGGCAGGCAGAAAAATAACGCGCCCACCACCCCACTCCCCCCACATATCCAAACTCCTTGTGTGCTATGCAAGAATGATTGACACCCCACTAATAAGTTCCCATATCTCCCTGAGCTACACAATCTAATTCAACTCCCTCGAGCACCACCACTGCTTGTCTCTTCATCAAGTACTGCCGCTATCTCCCTGAACAAAAGTAATAAAGGACTATGAACCAAATTCGCATGCACCATCTGTTTAGAGTATGGCCATTATACACACCATTGTCCAGCGTTACCTCAATTCTGACAGATGCTAACAGCAATACGCCAGAGGTTTTAGCAAGAACCCACCCCACCTCATGTCACCGACATCCATTATGTCATGACCTCAGTCAATGAACATATGATATACCCTTGCTCTCTATGCGAATCACTTGATCATTTCACATATCAATGTCCTCTGATCATTGAATACAGGCGTCGCCAACTAGCCATTATTCAAAACCCTACACCCCCCCCTTCAGTAGAACCAGTGAGTACCCCTACCCCATCACTTGATATGGTTCATATATTCTCACCGGAACCTTAGGCACTCCTTACCCCCCCATGGTTCCTGGATGCTTTATATGAGGATTTTCCCCCAAATCCCCCCAATTCTCCAATTCATTTCCCCACGGAAATTCTACGCCCGACTACCATTTTCAACCCACAATATCTCGATATTTGGTTTATGTCGACCAAACCATCACAACCTCCTTGTGATAACCCCTCTACATCGTCACCACCAAACAACAACCCCATGGTGACAGTCACCAAAGTTACTCCTCTCGATCCCCTATATTCTCGACAGTTTCATTGCGACAAAGACATCCTTGAAGAGTTAACTAAAACCGATTGCCCATGGGATGCGCTCCACCACATAGCACTCTTTCCTTCATAGGAAACCTTCACACCTCTTAACCAAAACCCCATATACGTAGTTGAAACCAAATATTTTCTTCCATCGGGACATATAGATTGGTTCAATAACCCTATCCCTGCCCCCAATGCTTTTGAAGAAGGAAATATGGACAATATTTCCCCCACCATCAAAATTGATATTTCCATCAAAACTGGAGTCATAGAGGAAATCACCATTGGTGCCGCATGCTCTCCTGAAGAAATCACCGCCTACAAAGCTCTCTTCCAAGAATACCAGGACATCTTTTCCTGGTTATACACAGAGATGCCTGGCCTTAATCCCTCTATTGTAAAACATCATATCGACACCTAGCTTGATATCACACCTGTCCATCAAAAACAACGTCCGCTACACCCATCCAAACCAGCGGCCATCAAGGCCGAAATTGAAAAATTACACGTTGTAGGGTTCATATATCCCATCACATATACGTCATGGGTTTCCAACACCGTCCCTATCAACAAAAAAAAGGGCACTATCCGTGTCTGTACGGACTTCCGCGATCTCAATCATGCTTGTCCCAAAGCCAACTTTCCAATGCCCTTTATCGACCAAATTATCGATGCTTGCACCAATCACGAGGCTCTGTCCTTCATGGACGGTTTATCTGGATACAACCAAATTCAAATTCACCCAGCCGATCAGTACAAAACTACATTTACTACCCCTTGGGGCACTTTTGCGTATCGTGTCATGCCCTTCGGTCTCAAGAATGCCGGAGCCACTTTCCAACACACCATGACATATATTTTTCATGACCTAGCTCAAATCATTCTTTCCTACTTGGATGATCTCACGACTCTCTCCAAAAAATGCACTTAGCATCTCAATGATTTACAAATCATATTCCAATGGTGTCGTCAGTATAACATCCGCTTGAATCCCCTCAAGTGCGTGTTCTGCGTCACTACTGGGTGCCTCCTTGGGTTTATCATTTCCCAAAGTGGCATTACGGTAGACCCCCTCAAGGTCCAAGCCATCATGGAAATTCCCCCACAACAAAATTTATGCCAACTGTAGAGCCTACAAGGAAAAGCTAACATTTTACGCTGCTTCGTCCCCGATTACGCCACTCAGGCACATGGTTTCCTTCGCCTCTTACATCATGATATCCCATTCCACTGGGATGAACATGCCCAAAATTTCTAGGGATGATTTTAAGGATGGAAATTTATTTTAAAATGTATAAACCTTAGCGAATCTTACGAATCCTTCATATGCCAACTATAAATGTTTGGCGAAAGTTTTGTAAAAAATTCAAATTTCTAAGGATTTTATATAGTTTTTATAAAATTTTGGCGATTTTTAAGGTAAAATAATTGTATCCTATAGAATTTGGGTGAATATTTTCTAAAATAGCGAATCTCGTTTTTGGAAAAACCATGGAAAATTAGCCCATGCACGAAATTTATCCCCTAAAATCATCCCAACCCAAAACACTTTTGATGATCTCAAAATGGCCCTCTCCAACGCCCCGTTGATTAGTCCACCGACTATAACTGCGATTACATCCTCTATATCTCAACCTCAACCGTCTCAGTAGCAGGAGTTCTCGTCCAACTAGAGGATGATGATCGTGAGAATGTCATTTACTACATTAGTAAAAATATTTCAGGGACACCCTTGAAATACAATCACGAAGAGAAACTGTCTCTTGCAGTTGTCCTCTTAGTCCAGAAATTGTGCCATTACATCTTACTTCGAACTACCAAATTCATCGCAGATTCTAACCCAATGAACTACTTTCTCAGTCGCCTACAAATTAATGGCAAATTTTCCCGATGTATCGTCATCCTTCAGGAATACGACCCCAAATTTTCAACACCCAAGAGCAAGAAATCCCTCATCCTTGTCGAAATCATTATGAAATTCCCCTTCGATACTACCAGTACCCCCGTCAACACTGACTTCCCCGACAAACATCTCTTTTACATCCCCTCGCATGACCCATGGTACGATGATCTTCTTGTCTACCTCCAAACACAGAAATTTGGAAACCACCTTTCCCGAGACGTTCGTCGATGTATTCCTCATCAGCCCCCCCGCTACCTACTTATCAGTGATATCTTATATCAGCATGGGGTCAATGCTGTACTCCGTCGATGTTTGACTATTGACAAAGACGATCGAGTCTTGAACGACTACCACAGTGGCTCTTGCGAGGGCCACCTCTTAGGGATGTCCACCGCTCAAAAAATCATTCGTGCCGGTTATTTTTGGCCTACATTGTTTCACGATTGCATCCACACTGTGAAGTGATGTAACAAATGTTAGCTTTATGCCAACAAAGCATGAGCACCACCTGCTCTTCTACACCCAATCATTACTGCCGTCCCCTTTTGCAAATGGGGCATAGACTTCATGACTTGCAAACCTCCATCCAACAATGGACATAAATACATCATCGTGGCAGTCGATTACTTCGCCAAGTGGGTTGAATCCATGCCTACATTTAAAAACACCATTTACAATGCAGCACGCTTCTTCTTCAACCATGTCATCTCCTGCTTTGGAGTCCCGCTACAGCTAATCTCCGATCACGAGGAACACTTAGAGAATGAGATCTTTGTTGAACTCTCCTCTCGGTTAGGCTTCTCCCATGAGTTTGCCTCCCCATACTACCCTCATTCCAACGAACAGGTAGAGGTGGTCAACAAGGTCCTCAAAACCATGTTGCAGTGCATGGTTAACAAACATAAGACCAATTGGCATCATATATTATTTTTCGTGCTATGGGCTTATCGCATGGCAGTGAAAAATTCCAATGGATTCACGCCATTTCATCTTGTCCATGGGGTCAAGGCCACTCTCCCCATCGAATGCGAAATCCCCACCTTACGCACCACTATTGAGATATTACCCAACACTGCTCCAATGGAGCAATGCTTGTTGAACTTAGAGTCCTTGGATGAGGATTGTCGATCTTCATTACAGAACAATGAGGCAGCCACAAAATGGTCAAAGGCCACCTTTGATCACCATGTCAACCTTCGCTCATTCAACGAAGGTGATGTCTTCCTTGCTTACGATATCGCTCACAACACCCTCAGCCATGGAAAATTTGAGTCACTTTGGCATGGACCTTAGATCATCCAACATTGCCTCACTAAAGACACATACATTCTGGCCTCTCTCGAAGGCCACCCTCTCAAAGAACCCATCAACGGGTTGTACTTAAATAATTTTTACGCCTAAGCATAGCCATTCTACACTAGGATTTTCTCTTTTCGTACACTTTTTTAGAGTTTTTTAATCTTCTTTCCACACACCTTGCGTCTAATTTACCATTTTTGTTATTGACAGATGCCTCCTCCATCAACCTACCACATCGGTTACATCGACGAAGCTAGTCGGTGGACACAGAATCTCGCTTCGGCCGCTTCGGCCCTTTATTCCCCCTCACATGAACTGCTCCACTCCAACAACATATGTTTGGGCTCAGAAACCAACAACCAAGCAGAATACACCGCCATCATTGGTCTCCTCACCGAGGCTAGCCACCATAATATTCATCACCTTAACATCTTACTAGATTCCCAACTTGTCGTCCTCCAGCTCAACAATGTGTACCATGTCCGCGATCCTTGCCTCTTTTGCAAATACCTGCAAGTTAGACTTTTATCTCGACATTTTGATTCCATTACATTTACACATATTCCAATACAACTTAATCAAATAGAAGATAACATGCCTAACCTAGTGTTAGACGACATTTATCACAACAATCTACCAATACACATACATAAAAATCTGTCATAGCATATAGATTATACATCATCAACAAAAACCATAAAACACATAAGAACATCACAAAGATCCCAAAATGTATATCCATACATATATATATACAACGATCAATGTGTCATCAGTGTTTACAATTAATAGTAAATCAAGTACAACATCCGTAGGTAGGTAAACCACCTTACCCCTATAGATACAAAACGATGCTACACCACCCTATACAAAATGGGCTCACCAACCTATATAGATACAAAAAATACATAAATACAGAGGCACTCATGGCGCCTCTAAAACTCCACCACCTGGCCCTCTCTCTAGTGGAGGGGCCCCACACCAACTACCGGTCCCTCCGACCCTGGGGGAAACCACCCAGTCATCGCAACACCTGCTACTGCTGCTCTCCAGACCACGGTCCGCCACACCAATGGAACACCCACGCACTACTCTAGGACTCCCTCATCCTAGATCCATGACCACATGCCCTCGGACACTCCCTGTAGCACCGCCTCCAAGCAGTGGCGAATATCCTCAAACTCTCCCCTGGCCTCGGTCGGAGGAGCATGTGATGGCCTTGCACCAGGGTCATCAAAGAAGCATCTCCTAGCCATTCTTTCCTCATCAACGGGTCTCACTTTAGCATCCTCCCATCGTTGCCTCTCTCTTGCCCGCGACTCTCCCCACGGAGGTCTCACAAGCCCCTGACGAGCTGGTGCTCTAACCATCTCAACCTCACGCCCATGATGCTCCACATATGCACATACAACCAACAAATTATAGAATCATCATCCACCCATACATAAAAATATACATGCCATACTATCTAAAAAATCAAAATATCACATCATACCTCTGTGGTCGAACACCTCTCCTAGGGATAACACCATCTTCGGATCATCCTGGAAGTCCACCCTGAAATACGGGTATCGGAGTGTGATCTGTGGAATTTGATGCCACACCTATGCATCCTTGGCCATGAAATATTGGCCACCCTCCCCACCACCGTGACGAATCAAAATCGTCGCTGACTGCCTCAGTCGCGGCTCTCCCACACCAGGTGCGCCCAACAACACTCTCGGGTGCAACATAGGCACCCTCTCTAGGAACCATGCCACCAAGATAGACCCAAAATAAAAATCCCTTGAGTCCGTAGCTCGACACTTGTCCAGCTACCCTAACCTCTTGGCATGCCGCATCAATCCCCAGGAAAAATGCTCACCTGCCAGTGCCCTCTCAATAATCCTCAGCTGACCACCAGTGATCCGCTGAGTTGTGAGGGACCCATATACTCTCACAACCATTGCTGCCACACAATGATGAGCAAGGGTGTCCATCTCCCCATTACTCACCACAGAACCCGACATGAAGTTCTCTCCCGTACAGTACCTCCAGGCTAAGGTAACCAACTTCCTGTCCCCTGGTATCACGGACTCTACCGGTAAAGGGGTTCCCCGAAAAGGGAGCCCCATCAGAAAGTATACATCCTCCAACACAGTGAAATATAGCTTCTCAACCTGTACCATAAAACAATACAGATCCAAACTCCACATCCGAATCAAGAACTGCAAGAGGTACTCCTGGGTCCGTATTAGGGGGCACTCAAAGAACTTCAGCAGTGCATAAGCTGCCAAAGTATCATGGACTGTCAGCTCCTCATTGGTCACTGCCTACCACAGGCATGACCAATCTCTTTCCCTCCAATGAATCGGCATCGTCAAGACTGGTCACTTGCATCCACATATACAGTACTCGATCAACTATCATCACCCATTAAAAAATAAATAAAAATCTAAACATTCCAAAAAAGTCAAGTTTTTACACTTTTTCAGCTTTTCCTCAAAGGCACGATTGTTTTTTCCATAGGCACGCACATATGCACGCCTTTTCATCCCACAATCACGCACACATGCATGCCTATCGACGATACAGGGTTGCACACATGCACCCCTGTCACATAAACAGACGTGCCTTAGGGCATGACTATTCATCACACAGTTGCACACATATGCACAGCTGTCAGGACCACAACCACACACGCATGCACCGTTGTGATTCACACAGGCACACACCCCATGTGTGCCTATTTTCCTCACTTGAACGGCCCCATGCGTGTCTGTCAAAGATACAGCCATGCACATGTGTGCCGGAATCCTTTGATCGCCCACACACTAGGGGGGCCACACTCACTAAAACCCCCTATATGACCCCCGTACAACCTTGCCCCAAAAAACAAAACCCTAAGTCCTATGCAGGAGGATACGATGACTAACCTAAAACTCGTGAATCTTGGCACGGCTACCTCGATCGCCCAGAATCTCCAAATCTCCTCTCAAATCGCTCATCTACTCAATAAGACAACAAGTACAAATGAGGTGGCATTATGGGCCCTATAGCTATATATAGTCCATTTTGCCAAACTTCCATACTCAATTTTGAGCGCTCCAGGCACCTGTTTTTCGATCCATATTCATCCACGAGATCAGGACCCCGTTACTTACACAATTCCATTCCTTGGGCCATTTTTCATCCACAATCCCCGAGGGACATTTTTATCATCTGACACTCAGGTACACATGCTTACATTCACATATTATTGAATAACTATGATATGATCTTTCTCTTCAGATATTGTTCACGTCGGGTATTTGATTTTCATGTGTGCAGGTACTTGATCATCATACGTCAGCAATATCCTTTCAGGTATATCATCGACACTGGCATGTAGTCATTCCCTCTGAACATCAAATTGCATCTCTCAGTGACACCCACCAATCTTTTCCTATAGGATCCCCATGTCCAGCTCTACAGTACTGTCCCCTCTGCTGCATTTCAGTACTGTCACCCGGTAGCACCCTCCCCCACTTGAGTTGTCCCATTCATAGTCCCCCTTGGCACTTTGACACTCATACTATTTTCACCCCTTAGATATGGGAGTCCCGATAGTCTTACGCATCATCAAGAACCAACCACATACTCCTTATCCTCATTATGCTAGCCTACCCAATGGACTCCCAGGTTACTTCATCATGGTTATATTTTACCTGCATCACTGTAGTATCATTAACCATCCATTTTCATCCACCGTCAATTTTCCCATCTATAGATTGCCATCCATACATTTCCCTAAATACAAAAACCCACCTATGGGGCCCTCACCCTCCACTTGTTTCCCAAAAAACTTGCGCCATCATCGGCCAAGCCATCTTACATTGGGGCACTCGTTTCTGTATCTGTACAGTCATCCCAACTCATTCTTTATTCTTTCAGTAATTGTACAAAACCTTGTTCCCCACATTTACATAGCTTTTTGTTGTCGCCTTTAGTGACCTTCCTTTTTTTTCGGCAAAGCAACCCCTGTCACCCTTGGTTGGGGAATTTTTTCACTTCCCCTCATCAATGAAATTATCCATAAACCCCAAGTATCTTACATTCCATACACTTTTTTTTATCTCTGTGTTTTTTCATTTTGTCGCGCCTCTAGCACAACTCACCCTCGTCTAGTCATCCCCCTAACGCTAGATTCAGTTCTATGATTGCTGCCACTTTGCTTATCTCCCCAACCAAGGGTCGTCTTGCGCTTTACCACATCTTGACTTTGTCCATGTACCTCATCAGTTCTTGATCTCCTCCAATGGATTTCAGGAAGCCCTTTGCTTCTCGAAGTCCCGTCTCCCTTTCTATCGACATCAACACGATTTCTAGAAGGGCGACGGTCTCTTGAATCTCATTACCTTTACAATGAGGAGCCTCGAATGGCACAGGGAAAACCACCATTGTTCTATGCTGTTTTTGACCCCCATAACATTTGACTTCAACACTATCTCATGTTACGGTGGGTCTTACTTTGCGACTATTGCAGTTGTTTTATCTTAGCCAAAGACCTTTGAAATTTGATAGAATATCAATGTTTGTACATTATCGACACTTCTCACAGGTGTCCTTACCCTTTATCAGAGTTTTGTTCACCATCAGAATTGTCCTTTGTTATTATCAAACCGCCCCGGAGGGTGTTGCAGTGATCTACATCCACAACACAGTCAGTTATTGTATTACATCTTTTTGAGTTACATGACACGAGCACGGGGCATGCCCACCTCATTTGTACACAATTTTATTTTTTCTCCCACACCTTGGGGAAGGCTTGGGTCTTATAGGTTCCCCTCTCCTTCCATTGGATCGCTCTTGACACTCCCCACAACACTCTTTCTTACACAGGTACTCTCATTAGAATAAACATTGATGAATTCTAGCTATATGTATGATCCTAACGTCATCCATCAGGGGGCATCTGTTATCACTGAAATTTCGTCCGCAAATGGTTACGGGAATCCAACATCTCCAAACAACTATTAGTTCACCCATGGACCAAAAATGACCAAAAATACATTTCCAAAAGGCCCAAAACTATACAATCAACAATAAAATTAGCATGCACTAAGACTACACAAGGAGTGCGTGCACATGAGCCATTCAAAAACACAGGAAAAAGCACACATGTGCACGATGCATGATTGTGGACGCAAAAAATTGTGCATCCCTCAAAACGATGCATTTATGATATTGGTCGGCCTCCCACCCACTTCGAGTTTATCTTCCAAGTCGATTTGACATCCAAATCTCGGCTGAATCCGGCTGGGTGGCTGGTCAAAGACCTAAGGGTTCCCAAAATGGCCCCTTGTTCACACTAAAAGCTGGTTGAATAATGCCTCAAAGTTATGCTATAAAAAGAGGCCACGGGTGCACTACATTTTCAAGGGAATTCATTTGTATTGTTATAATGCTGATATTCTCTTGGAGTATCCTCTTTCCTCATCAAGAGTATGCTAGCACCATTTCATTTAGCCATTCAGATCACCTCTAGATTGAATGTGCTTTGGATTCTCTTCACCATTTCATTCTAGTTCCTTATTTTTAAGAAGAGCTCAATATTTGGGGGTCCAAGAGCCCTCCCTTGGAGGAAGAGGGGACCCAAAGTCTCCCTTTCTCTTTGGTGTTTTCTTTCCACTAATACAATCCTTTCCATTGGTGGCATGAGTCTTGTTTGTTTCTTGTTCTAATGTCCTTATGCACTATAGTTTAATTGTTGTTATCCTTCTTAGTTTAATTCTTTGCTTATCTTTCATTCTTTACACTTCTAACTCTTTCCTCTACTGTTGTCTTTCCTAGATGACCCAACTGGGCTTGTAAGCACCCTTATTTTGCTCATTTAGGTGACAAAAGAGGTGCAACAATGGGGAAAATCCCCCTATATTGGGTTGAGGTACAGGAAGAGAATTGACCTCCCTTAAAGATAGTTCTATTCCTAAGCTACCCCAAAACTATCTAAACTGAAATACAAGAGAGAGGAAAGAAGGTTAGTAGGTGCACCTTTATTCCTTGTGGCTGGTGTATACCTCTTTCACCTTTGCATCTTCCTAGATTGTGGGTCTCCTCCCAAAGATGACCTGCAAAAACTTAGGAAAACAATGCTACAATGTATACGATATCTACTTATCACTTCAATATTCATATATAGACATAGATTCATTAATCAATAAAATAATAAAGACACAATGTATTGGGACAGGAAATAACTCTTTTATTCAATATAAAGATCAGAAAGATTACAACCTTCTTATGCAAACACTCCACGAACCAGGTATGGGATTCTCTATTGTTTCTCCAAGTGCATCATTCCCATCCTTTCCTCTCACAACCAATTGATCTCTTGGGAAATGGGAAATGGTTGTATAAAGAGAAATGGGTGGAGGGGAATGTTGAGGCCAAATATCAGAAAGGGATGCAAAACTTGGGCTAAGAAGAGGAAGGGATTTTGGCAGAGTTTACTTGTTCTCTTTCTTGTTGTTGTAAATGGGACCCCAAGACCTCTTTTTGTATGAAAAAAATATAGTTATTCGGTTTGGGGACGTGATGCGATAGGTGAAATGGTTGGGAAACCCTCGATAGCTCATAAACACTGCCAAATTCCTTGTAATTATATATTTTTTGCAACTTTTGGAGGTAAAAGCAGGCTGACTAGTATACAGCTCGCATATGTATGCAAGATAAATACTATGCACCTCATGTGTGTACATGGGCTATTAGTTCAGCAAGGCACGTACATGTTCCAAAAAATTATTTTTAAAGAAGGAGCCTCAACAGTAATTTGGAAAATTGTGTAAGTGGAAAGGCCAATGCCATTTATGCATAGGTAGGGATTTTTTGGATTTAACAGGTATATATTCCACCAAATTCACCTACAGCTTGTCCTTCCCCATTGCATTTGAAAGTACAGGAACATAACAAATACAAGCACAAACATGTCATTGGAGAGACTTGAATCTTGGTTAGGACTTTATAATCTTATCATTTTCATTGTCTTGTCAAGCCTTTGTTGATAATTTCCAAAGAAAGAGAGAGAGAGAGTCCACATAACCTTAATCCATTTCAACTCATATCCCATCTTGGGGGTTGTTACAAGGAAAATCTCTCTATGGCTTGGGGTAAGCCAAAACAGAAGAAACGACACCGAGAAATCAACTCTAATCTCAAGTATACTAGACAAATAGAAATGCTAACAAAAGGAAGGCTAGAAGCCTACCTCTTCCCGACATTTGAAGAAGACCACGATTGAGATCATGATCCAATACTTGATACCTGAAACTTGTCCTCAACATCCAAGATACAAAAGCATATGGAAATTATATGAAATGTTATCATATAAACTAGCATAATCCATTAACATGTATAAAAACTATGCCAATGGAAAGTAATACAAATATTTTCGTCATATAATTGGACTAGAAAAGAGTATTTCTATTAATGTAATCAACAAAAGTACATAGGTGACAAACTTCTGTATTGACACATATCATAATCGAGAAACTAATTCTTTCCACCTTGGCCTTCACCACTTTAATCCTCCAAAAAGGAAAGCTCACAAGTAGTAGGAGCAATTGAGTTTATCCTTCTCAAGATAGGAAGCGCTTGGGAGTTGAACACAAAATAAGTTCAAACTTTCAAGGAAAAAGGGATGCATACTCAATATGAGGTGAAATTTCTCCAGAGTGTCTTTTCTCTCAATCATGAATATCTCCAAGGATTTTATATGAATCATTTTATAGCCTCCAAATGGACTTGAAGGGTCAAGTCAGAGCATTTCCAGTATATGAAAGGTCAAGGATCATGGATCTCGTGACTTGGCATGGAAACCCGACATATTTTTTTAATTTTTGAGCACAAAACCTGATGTGCGTGGGTTGTAATGGAGAAACCAATGTATACGCAAGTTGTCTAACTGTAGCTTGCGTGTATGAACACAAATTTGAATTTTTTACTTTGGATTGAGCAAAATGGGGGAATTGAGTCTACAAAAGGAAAGGGAAGGCCACCAAAGAATGATGCATAGAGTGTGGAATTTGTTTATATAATAGATTCCCCCTAATGTGTGAGGTTAGAGGAGCAATCACAATGGTCGAAATACATTACCATTCCCATAAGTGGAGTAGTGAGGACCCAATTGGAGGAAGTAGTTACTCGTCAGAATATTACAATACATAGTGACTATGTACACATGGCTGCCAATCCAAAGTACACCGCAGATCCATGTGAATATATATAAGGTAACTTTTAATGGCCATGAATAAGAAATACAAAGTAGGCATATGAGGTAGGTTTTCATAGTCACGAACAAGACAAAGTGGAGTCCAGTCTCAAAATCAACGAAAGATATCTGTATACAATGAAGCACAATATGATCTTCCATGATAATTGAAGTAATACAGGTATTGGTACGATGAAAGACAACAACATGTATGAGGTGTTTCTAATTGAAGTAATATGGCCTTCTACACTATCTGTTGATGGTGCAAGAAGTAATATGGCCTTCTACACTATCTGTTGATGGTGCAATTCTACATTATGTGAATAAAGGAGTTCAAGCTCTAACACAACGCAGGCCTTGTTTGATTACCAAGTGGAGGTGCATAAATCGCTAAAAAACCCAAGAAAACCCATTGATAAAGAAAGTAGGTCGGCAGACCGAAAGCATTCTATAAGTGTGAATAAATTTGTTGAGGTCTAACACTTGAATAATCCATCGATCAGAGGACATTGATGTATTCCCAACCATTGATGGTGGGAGAACCGCACCGATAATCGCAGCAGCCTCTAGGTAATTTTAAGGAATTTATTCCTTTTTCAGAATAGATGAGTTGAAGTCACTACGAGACCCAATGAAAGGAGAGAATTAATGCATCTCTCATCATTCAAAACAAGGTAGAAAGAAATAGCTTGATGATTAGGAATAACTCAGATGAATAGGATGTTCACAAACCAATGACTATGTGCATCTCTCACATGCACCAGATACAAGTAGTACATGAAAGAGACCCTTTGAATAACAAATAATGAAAACTGTTGAAAAAGGTGAGGAAACCACTAATAACGGAATCCAAGACACTACATTAATCCCAATGTGTAGCGTAGATTTCTGTCATCGAACAAATACCGGAAAACTCTACCAATCCATCAATGGAGATGTCATTTGTTATTCATACCACTCACAAATGATGAAGGTAGGCCCAAGGTGAAAGGTAGGACAATAAATGTTGAAAAAAATAATTCCAGAGGGGGTGAATCGTTGTTTGAGCTTTAACAATATCGTTCTTCTTCAATCGAAAAATCTTAGTCTACCTTATAGAGACCGCTTGTTGCATATTCTTATCAAAACAGTAGTTCATCCAAAGATCATATTATGAGTTTATTCATTCATCAGATGTCTTTAAACAATAATTCAACAAAATAAACCAATGCATGAATAGGACACATGAACACCCCAGGATTTAAGGTGGAAACCTAAATAGGAGAAAATCCACCTCACTGTTGTCTCTCGCTCTTCACGATTATTAAGAAAATATTCAATGTACTGCGTAGATTCTACTAGTAATGCTAGGATTTCACCCCATGCTACAACCTTCTCCTCGCTTACTCGCCTTTCCTCGAAGGGGGAGCTTCAACCCCAAGATAGCAATCTGGCCACTGCAGATTACATCACCGAAGGGTTTAACCTCATACTCATCACGAATTAATGCTTCATTAATTTTCACAATCGATCGCAATACCCAATGGTTATGATAGTAACGGAAATTATCTCAAGGGTAAACATAGATCTACAAACTGCCGAAGTCAAAGAACACATATTAAATAACTCAATAAAACCTGGAGAAGATGCCTCTGAACTCGTGGTTGCAGACCCCACAGCTGAGATCTCTCTGTAAATGTAGATCTACCGCCTGACTACCACAAGGAGGTTCCTCTTCTTCAAACCTTCCATGTTGCCCGCTCAAATGACCTCACACACCAATAGATATCCCTATTGTCAGAAAAGGCCTCCGTGATCCTTCAACACATTCTCACGAGAGAATTGACCCTTTTTTAAATCCATTGGTCTGTGACCAGCCTAACGCCATCGGGTCCCATATTTATTGCCCTCAAGGAAATCGGCCTCTTTTGAAAATTTGAATTAAACCTATGCACACATTTTCGAATCATCGTATTCCATATGTTGAAGCCCCTTCCAATACAATTCATGGTCCATGGACCCGCCAGGCGCCATTCATCACTCCATCTGAGTTTCAAAAATTTACATGAAATGTTTATGTCATCACATTTCCCAATTCGCGACGCGCTTCAAATTCTCCGGGATCGAAAGCCTGGTCCATGGACCATTACCTATGACCATTAAATCCCAACTCGGCTTGGTTTGTGATGCATCAATGATTCATCGATTCTGATTGTCAATGGACAAGGAGCCATGGAAGAAAGATGGATGGATGGAAGGAAAGCCCGGAGGAATGGACAAAGGAATGGACTTGAATGGATGAGCCGGACGGATGGAAGGATGGAATGGATGGAAAGATGGATGGATGGATGGAAGGAAGGAGGAATGGATGGATGGATGGAAAGGAATGGATTTGAATGGATGGATGGAAGGATGGAAGGATGGATGGAATGGATGGAGGAGGAAATGGATGGATGGAATGGATGGAATGGAAAGGATGGATGGAATGGAGGAAGGAGGACATGGAAGGAATGGAATGGATGGACATGGAGATCTGGAGGAAATGGATGGATGGATGGAAAGGAGGAAGGATGGACAAGAGTGGACGGACGGAGCAAAGGGGAAGTAGAGAAAGGAAAGGAAGATGGACGGATGGAGTGGAATGGAGGAAGGAAGGATGGAGGAAGGAATGGATGGATGGATGAAAGGAATGGACGGATGGATGATGGATGGAGTGGAAGGATGGATGGAATGGAAGGAAGGAAGGAATGGAGGAGGAAGGAATGGAATGGAAGGAATGGATGGATGGATGGACGGAAGGAAAGGAATGGAATGGAGCGGATGGAATGAGGAAGGAATGGACGGACGGGACATGGAGGAATGGAAGGATGGTGAAGGAATGGACGGAAGGATGGACGATGGATGGAATGGAATGGAAATGAGAAAGAAGATGGACGGAATGGACGGACGTGGAGTGGACGGACGGACGGAAATGGATGGAATGGATGGAAGGATGGATGGACGGAAGGATGGATGGACGGATGGAAGATGGAAGGATGGATGAATGACGGACGGATGAGACCGGATGGATGGAAGGAAAGGAGGACGGATGACTGAAATGAAATGGATGGATGGATGGATGGACGGAGGAGGACGGAGGATGGATGGATGGAAATGAATGGATGGATGGATGGAGGAAGGACGGAGGAATGGATGGAAGGATGAATGGATGGATGGATGGATGGATGGATGGAATGGATGGATGGAATGGGGATGGAATGGAGGACGGGACAGTGGAGGACGGATGGATGGATGGATGGAATGGACAAGGAGGGAGGAAAGTGGCTGGAATGGAGGAGGAGCCGGAATGGATGAATGGACCGAGATGGATGGAATGGATGGAAAGATGGAGGATGGATGGACAATGGATGGATGGACAGGCTGGCCGGAAAGAGGAGGACTGGATGGATGGAAGGAGGAATGGACGGATGGAAGGAGGATGGAAATGGAAGGATGGAATGGAGGAAAGGAAATGGATGGATGGAGCCCGATGGATGGTGGATGGAGGAAGGATGGAGGACGGAGGATGGAATGGAATGGAAGGAAATGGACATGGATGGATGGAGCGGATGGACGGAGGAAGGAAGGAATGGAATGGAATGGAATGGAATCAGGAGCAACTCTAAGTAGCGAGCTTCCATTCCTAAGGCCATACGTCCCAAACCCATACACCCCAAGATTTCTTCATGCCCAAAGCATGACCTGCCTATAGGGATATATACATTATTTCCCTTTTTTTTTATGTTCTTTCCAAAGGAGATGACACACAGAGGAAACGAAAGGTCATGAGTATGAACTATCTCCTAGCAGTAAGTTCATACCTGCTGCTCAATGCAAGGGAAACAATGGCACATATTTAGACCTGTATGCTTCCCATAATAAAAGTAGTTAAAGGATATGTGGAAGGAACTTCAAGATTTTTATAATTGCTTGTAAATAGTCATAATGATAAATCGGGAAGCCAACATTTAGGACCCAACAATGCGCTCACAGTGATAAAAAAATGAAATTACAACCCGAGATTTAGGTTGTGTAATTTTAGTAGGCAACCTTTTCGTAGATTCACTCCTTAGGTTCTAAAAAGAATAAAACAATACCCATGAGAAATATTTGCCAAAATGGACCCAGGAGGGTCATTTTTCCATAACCACCTATCAATCTGGTACAAACTTATAATAAAATGACTTTCTCAAACCACTGGAATATGCAGCCAGTTCACCTGCAATCTTCATTTTTGCTGTAGAATTTAGACACCAAGGATCATGGGAGTCCCAGTTAGTGGTCGTCTATATTTATAAGAAGAATGAAGTTCAAATGGCTGTCTGCCCACATAATTTCAAATAAGAACTAAACTGGAATGGAAACCAACACGTTACGGGCACCAAAATGCAAAGGGTCTTAAGCTTAGGATGCTGCATGGAAGGTGGTGGCTCTACTCAGCGTGGAATTTCATGTTGCCTCTAAAACAAAGGAGGTTCCGTGGTCATAACCCGTAAAGTTGATCCTAAAGACAAAATGAACAAGAAACTAATAATGAAAAAAAATGCATGGAGGGGGAATCTAACCCATATGTCAGCTTTGAAATCATGACCCATTAGAACATATTTAATGCTAAGAACCAAAGTTCACCAACATACGTAGAAAACCCTCGTGAAAGTAATTCAAATGCTTCGAAAAAGAGATAATTTCGTGATAATACTGAGGGGGGCAACCTCCTTTACCCCACTTAAATGTTCAAGTACAAGATGATTCATTAAATGAAATGTCCCCTTGTATATATAGGAGACTAGGGGTTTAATGGCCTAAAGCTCACATAAATAAATACTACTAATCTAAATTACAACCAATGTCCTAAAGCCGCATATAAATAAAATAACATTACTAATCTAATATGCCCCCAATTAAGCGGTAATGAGCCATTAGGCCTAAATATGCCCTCCCTTTGAGACAAGTGTTGTCCAACGCTTGAGTAACTCGATGCTTCAGATAAAAGACTCATCTTCCAAGTGGAATCTTCACCGGGTAGTTTCCTCCATTTAACAATATACTTTGAAATGGATCTATTCCCTTAGTTGGCTTAATTCAGTCAGTGATGGATTTTGGATCCAATATGATTTTACCTTCCTCATCAAGTTCCGCAATATAGTTTGAACTGATCTTGTCGCTTCATAACCTCTCTTTTTAAGCATGAAACATGGAAAATCAAATGTACTCTCGTGAAGATGCAGAAAATTCCAATTTGTATGCCATAGTACCAATTTTTGCAACACCTTATAGCAATGACAGTAACGGTATAATTTATTATCCTTCTGGCTTGCTTCGTTGAGGGACATCCGCTTGTGCTGGTTGTAGTCTTAAAAATACCAATCTCCTACTTCAAAACTTTTCACTACGATGTTGATCTGTTTGTTGTTGATCTGTTTGTTGTTTCTTGCGATTTTGTTCCATGGTCAGTTGTCCTTTAAGATTGGAGAATTTGTTTTTGATTCTCAATGTGATCTTCCACCTTGAACCTTAGATTTTCTTTAGAGAAGAAGTGGATGGTTGAGGGTGGTATCCATAAAGTGCCATAAATGGTGCTTCATTTTTGTTGCAAGTGTGAAAGGAAGTGTTATACCACCATTCCGCCAAGGGTAACCATTTGAACCATTGTGTTTGTTTATCGAGACAAAACAACGGCTGGGTAGCCTTCAGGCATTTGTTCACTATCTCGCTTTCCATCGATTGAGGATGATAGGATGAGCTATGAGCCAATTGAGTACCCAAACAAGAAAAAATAATTGGCCCAAAATGTCCTGAATATGGACTGGCCACTACACAATCTTTGGGTCATGTAGCTTAACCGCCTCCATGAATGCGTACACTGCATCTAGATTTGAAGGGATGATAGTGCACAAAAGTGTGCATACTGGTCAATCACTATGATGACACTCTCTTTCCTTCAGACTTTGGTAACCCCCTGGGTGATGAAATCCATGGAAACCTCCTCCCAGCCAATGCTCTGGGATGGATACGTTGTAAAAGACCCGGTCTTAATTGTTTCCACCTTTTTTACTTTGTTGGCAAACCACACATTCTCACAAACCTTTGAACATCGCTTTTAAGGCCATCCCAAAACTTTGACTCTATGGTAGGTTTTCAAAATCCCGAAAGTGCCCCTCCTCCTAATCGAGAGGTGTGCAAATTCCAATAGTAATTCCTTGTTTGAGTTGGGAGTTCTTACATAAATATAAGCCATCTTTGGTAAATTCATAGTGAATCATTTTTCCACATGTGAAATGTATCCGATGCATTGGAATCTTGCTGCAACCTTGAATGAGAGTCCACACTTTTTCTCATCATTTTTCCATTTCATCCCTTGTTTCTATTATCCAATCTAAGTTGGATAGATCTATATATCAAAGAAAGGCCTCCAACATCTTCATCCTTTCTTGAGAGTGCATCTCGCCACAACATTTTGCTTCCCCTTTTATAGATGATTTCAAAATCATAGCCCAATATCTTGTCAGCCTTTTTGTTGTTCTTCCTAAGATAGTCTTGGTTCCAAGAAGTATTTAAGACTATCATGACTGCTTTGACCTTGAAGTGTCACCAATTCAGGTACTCTACGCATTTTTCAATATGGTATTGCCATCATTTCCTTCTCATAAATGGGTTTATGTAAGTCCTCCTTCCCCTTGAGTGGTCAATTTCAAAAGCTAGGGGCCTTCCTTCTTGCATTAGGACAAAGACTAACTCCATTTCCCGAGAATGACCAATAAAGGTTTTGTGGAAGTTCCGAGTGGTCAAGACAGAGTCGCATTAACACGCCTCTTTAAGTTGTTCAAAAGCTTTAGTCATTCCTGAGTCCAAGTGAAAATGCATCCTTCTTAGTTAAGTTTAAAGGTGCCGCTATTCTTCCATAGTTCAACAAACTTATGTAGTAACTCCTCATTAAACCCCAAAAATCCTCTAAGATTTTTAATGTTTTAAATCGGCCCACCCATCATGGCCTTAATCTTGTTAGGGTTCACCTTGACACATTCATGATACAATATGAACCAAATACTCTACTTCTTTTACCCAAAGAAACATTTGGATATTTAGTATAGTTGTTGCTCCTTTAGTAGTTGTATATTCCTTGTCAACATGTTGCACATGATCCCTCCAAGATTTCTTATAGATTAGTATATCATCAAAAAATACTAACACAAATTTTCAAGGAAGGGCTTGAAAATGGAATTCATCAACCCTTGGAAATGTGGAAGTCGATTTGTAAGGCCAAAGGCATGACCAAAAATTCATAATGGCCTCTTAAGGAGTTCGTAATGTCAAGCTTTTGGGATATCTTCTTCCTTCATTCTCGGACCGATGATACCCGAACGGAGATCCAACTTTGTGGGAAATAGATTTGTCTATGTAGTTCATCTAACACCATCAATCAATGGAATGGGAACTTATCTTTAATAGTGATCTTGTTGAGCTCTCTATAATCCGACACACACGCCATGAGTTATCTTCTTGAATACCATTACCACCGGTGCAGAGTAAGAACTTTGGCTAGGTCTAATGCCAGCCTCTAACATTTCTTCAACCATACCAATTTCACCTCTCCGAGCATATAATCAGATGGTCTCGATGTTTGGAGGAACACTCCTAGGAGTTAGTTGAATTTCATGATCATGTTTTCGGGTTGGTGGGAGACCTTGGGAATATCTTCAAATACTTTGAATGCTTATCACCTTTAGAGCTTATCACCTTTACCGGGTTTCCCTGTGATACCTTTTAACTCAATTTATTTTCTTTCCAGTGAAAATTTCATGAAAAATTTTCAACATCTAAAGGCCACCTGCTCCTAAATACTGTAAACTATTGACTCTAGGTACAACATCCGCATCTCACCCATGGGTATAGAAATCATTGACCATTCATTACATATTCCCCCATAGTAAGATTGATCTTATTGCATTTTCCCCGAGCAATTGATAGTTCTCCCATCCGCAATCATTACTTGAAACTATGGGGGAATATGAAAACGTAGAAGCAATTGAGATCTTGGCTAATTTATGGTGAATGAAATTATGGAAAATGTAATCAATTGGGACTATTACCTTTTATTTTTTATGTATCCTTCTGTCTTGAGGGTTTACAGAGTGCCACCCTACCAATGCATTGCACTCCATATCGGGAGTCAACTCCTTCGTGATGAAATTGCTTCAATGCTTTCATCTTGAGAGCTTGGTTCTTGTTCTTGTTCTTCTTCCTCTTCTCACAATCTATGTAGAATACCCTCTTCTCTCCACACTTATGTTCCTTTCTGTACTTCTTGCAGTCACAATTAAATCATAAACCTTTTGCTTTGCTTTTCTCCAATTGTTGAGGTGTCAACCTTGTAGGTTGAGGTGTTTTAGGAGAAGGAGCATTGTTCTCTATAGATGTTAGGATATGTCCTTCTAGTAGCCATAGCCATTTTACTTTCAACATTTCACACCAATGCATTCTCTCCAATGATTTGGGTTCCCAAAGGCAACCTCATTTTGAATGTTATCCCTTAAATTTCTATGAATACATCAATCAAGGTTCATTTGGAAATATCGCCACTCATATTCAATCTTTGGAAGTTCTCAATGTGCTCGTAATCCAACCTCTTTGCTTGAGATTTATCAATTGGCTAAAGAAGGTATTGCTCCTTTTGTATCCCTCATAGTGTGATATCATTTCTTCCGTAGTGAAAATTGTCCAAGTGACAAGTGATTTGGCTTTGTTCTCGCAAATCAAACAAATTGATTAGGTTCTAAATATAAAGAAGTACTTTGTACCTTTTGTGTATGTAGAAAATCATGTAGATCAAAGAAATTCCAACCAAGTATCCAGCGGATTGGGTCCTCAAGCATCAAACTTCCTATCGATCTTAGGAACGTGGTTGGATCTTCAACCCAAAGTTGGATTTTCTCCATTCTTGATTCACCTTCTGTGTCCCTCATCACGAATTTCATGGGATGCATTTTCACTTTCGTGTGTCCTCTCTTTATTATGCAATTTTTCAATACTTCCATGATATCCTCTTTTAAACCATCCATCTTTGCCTCCAACTTAGCTTCCATCTCTTGTAGTTCATCTTTGTTACTATACTTTGCAAATCATTTATGTCCCTAATGCATTTCTTCAATTCCTCTATCAAGAGTCCAAGTAGGGATTTTTTGAGCTTATTTGGTGTAGAAGTTCCCTTTTGGGTGGCATGTTGGCCAAGCACTTGTGAACCTGATTTTGAGGTGGTTCTGCCAGGCAATATTTCCCTCTTTCCTCAGTTGTATCTCCCAAGTTTCTTCCCTTCTGGGTGGGAAACTTTCTCTTATGTATTTCTCGATATTTCTTCTTGCAATGCCACAGGTCTGATCAAAATTGATGTGCCAAGTGGAATTTATGGTAACTTCCCACACCTTGCTGATTTTTGGTTAGACTTGTGGCATTGCAGAGATCTCACTTGTATAGTGTGCCCCATACAGCCAATTGATATAAAATTCTGAGACTCACACCCAAAATACTACTAGACTGTCCAAGATCCAATGAAACAAGTCCCATTCAATTTGGATGTTCTAGGAAGAAGTTAAGATGGTTTTACTTGAACACCTTCTTTGAGACTAGTCATATAGGGCTATCGATAATTCTATCTCTGTACAAAATACCTACAAATTTAAGATGACCCAGAAGCTTAAACCCAATACAGATACAATACTAATTTGTAAATTTCTGAATTCAGGGTCTGAACAAGCAGAAAGCTTTTGCAGTGTACCTACAATGACTCATTTCAGGGCGATTCTGTAACCCTATCTTAAAATCACGATTCCGAAATTATAATGCCTCACGAGCTGAATTTTTAACACAACGTACCTTGATCCGTCTTATAAATACCCTTTAAGTCCTGAAACGTAGAAAAGAGTTATGAAGTGAAATTCCATAATGGTATCTCAGATGTAGCAATAAACCCCAAAGACCTTTGAGCTCGATGTCTATATGTTAAACCAAAACATCAATATAGCATAGAAAAACCCTGTGGAAGTACTCAACGCCTTGAAAAAAGAGATAATTTCAGATAATAAGCCTCGAGGGGGCAACCTCCTTACCCTCTCCTAAATGTTCACACAAGATGATCTTACCGGCAATGTCTCCTTGGTATATATATGAGTAGACTAGAGGTTTTAATATGGCCTAAAGCCGACATAAATAAAATAACATTACTAATCTAAATTACAACTAATGGCCTAAATCCGACATAAATAAAATAACATTACTAATCTAATATGCCCCAATTAAGTGGTAATGAGCCAATATTAGGGCTTAACATTTACATAAAGAAAGGTACCAAAGAAAATGTCTCCAAATTCCTATATATAAGACCCAAAACACTTACCCATAAGTTAGTAAGTCCAATATAGAAACCTCTGATAAAACATGTGTTAAGGTATACGGAACTTGAAAACAAGAAAACATAAAAGTACAATATGTATAGAGGACCACACATCCTTGCAAATTATACATAGTAGTTCTATAGGGAGATCCTATTGCTAGGCCCAGGCCAAGGGATTCTTTGGTAATCAAATTGTAAAGTTTCCAATTCATGAATATGTCGAAAATCCAAAATCATAGCTTCAAGGATAGCCTCATCTGAAGGCAACTCAACATCCATGAAACTGGGGCTCGACAACTCACAAATACCATGGCTTGAGGTCTCACAAACAAAAATATCAAACTCAAGAGGAAACACTAGATTACTTGGTCCCATGGGGGGAGACCATGGCTTCCGTGCAAGTCTTTTATCAAAATCCAATAACTCATGGGTAGCTGACATAAGTTTGGGAGAACCCAAAACTTTCCAAGACAAGGGGAATAAAATACTTGCAGAGGATCCTTCATATACAATACATCAACGAACACTTATTTTAGTAACTCCAACCATTATCTGGAAGGGTGTAGAAGAAGGAAGGTGAGGCTCTACAAGATCATTTCAATCAAAGGAAACCATCCTAAGACTTGGAGGGAGCGTATTAAGAGAGAGTGGAATTCCCCCTTGTTCAGAAGGTACTAAACTAGAAATGCTAAGGACATGGTTGAAAGACACATCACTCCCCAAAAGAAGAGTGTCTTTGGCTGAAGATTGCATCAGCGATGTCACTTCCTTAGACTTATCACTCTCCAAGAGAAGAGTGGGATTGACCAAAGATTGCATCGGCATGACCACATCCTCAACCAGTGGTTGAATAGGATGCGAGACAACATGGTCAAGAGATGCATCACCTCACAAACAAGAGTGGTGTCAACCAAATATTTCATCGACATGACTGCTTCATCAACCAAAGACTAATTAGATTGTTGGGAAACCAAAGACAACTTAGAACTAAAAGGGCCATTAGACAAGCAATGCGCTTCTCGTACCATGGAAATAGCAGGGCACAAACGAGTTAGGTGACCTCCTTTGCAAAGCATACAAAGGAACTTGGGCTTAATACCTATACGTCTAGGCTTCTCAATCATATCAATGCCCCCAACATGACCTGCAATGGCTAGTGACATTCTCCTAGCATGACTTCCAGAGGCTAGTATCTGATCTCTAACATGACTTGCAGAGGTTGGTGATGTTTGTCCAGTATGACTAGAAGTGACTAGAGTTGTGCCGCCATAATGACTTGCAGTGGTTGGTTGTTGATATCCAACATGACTTATGGAGGTTGGTGACGAATCCCCAATATGACTAGTAGAGGTTGGCTTCATCAAATGTTGTGAAGGTATCATTCCATATGGGAATGCTTGAGAGGAAAAAGTGATATGATACAGATTATCCTTATCAAGAATTACATTACCATCAGATGAAGTAAATCCATGCAGGGGGTTTCCTAGATTAGAAAAGTGACCCCCCCCCCCCATGTAATACCAGAGTTTAGAGGAGGATTTTCCATAAGAGAAGCATTTGTGGGAAACGACATTGTGGAAGATGGATAGAAGGACATGATATATGAAGTATAAAAACTGCCCATTTTTTCATTCCATGGTTGAAATTTATAACTAGGATTGGTTCCTAATGTAGGAAATGACTGAGGGATATTCCCCCCATGAAATGAGAAAGTATTTTCAGGAGGCGGCGTGCCCCCCGACTAAAAACTAGCATTGATGTCGGGTGTCGGAAAGGAGGATGACATGTGTGAAGTCATATTTGGCATACCAAAATAAAAAGGATTAGAGGTCAGAGGCATTGACTGAGCACTATAACTAGGCATCCCCATCAAAAAGGTGTTAGGTGGAATAGATATCAATGATGACGAAGTCATACTACTTGAAAATATATAAGGATACATCCCCATGGATTGAGTCAAGCTCATGGACTGGGTAGTGCTAATTGAGTGAGTCCCAGGGGATCCACCAACCATAGAGGATGATGGAGTTGAATCGGTACTCATAATCAGGTGATCATGATCCTGAGTGGTGGAGATGTACGTACCATGTTTATTAACTCTACGCCTTTTACGAGGCGGTTTTGGTATCATACCAAACTATGGTAATTGATTCAAGAGAGGACGAGACTGGTGAGGAGGCTGGTCTTACTCCAAAATTACCTAGAAATCATGATGCAATACAAAATACTAAGGCTAACTAACGTGGAAAGAGCACACTCTTAAACAAAAATAGATGCCAATGCATCCAAACAAGATAGGATGGCTAAAAGGGACCTCCCAAACTAAAGAAGGTATGCCTCTTCCAGGAGGGGATGAGACTCTCAAAGAATAGAGTGGAGGTAACAAAATCAATTATAAGGACCCTTGTGGGAATCACATTTCAATCGATCAGATCCCTCCAGAGACGAAATCCTCCATAAAGTATGTGTGTTGTCAGATCCCTATCTAACTCAGGGTACCTGCAAAATAACCCCTGCAAGCAACCTATGTGGATACCTAGGTCATGCAAATAAGGTCACCATGGTATAACCAATGCTCGGGTGAGAATTCATAGGTTAGGTCCACCGTATGGGGAAGGTAGCAAAGCCTAAAGCCTTGAAATCATCACCTCTCACATTGGTAAAGGTACTAGTGAAACCCCTATATAAGAATATAACCCCATAAGTATACCTGATGCTAGGAAGGTATTAAAGGGCTATCTCTGCAACCAAATTTGTGCGACCTCGTGCTTAACTCTGATGTTAGTGGAGCCTCCCAAGGACACCAGTTATACAATGGGTTTCACCCCTCCATGGTCAAACATATACGTTGAGTTTTATAGACTTGGAGAAGTTTACTCACAAAATCCTATTCCAAGGCCCTAGATCCTAAAATTGTTTGTGTGATCAAAAAAATAAAATCGTTTCTAATCAATTTTAATTATTCAATGTTAATTTTAGTGGCTTCTTCTTACTCAAGAGCTGTGGTCGTGAAACTAATGGTGTTATGAATCAAAATATAAAAAAGAAGCAAATGTAAAAACATTGCTAAGTACTAGTATTGATTTTCAAAGAAATGGTATGCTTCTAAATGTTGTGCATAGGATTAAATCTCTTCAATTTCAATGAAGTGCATTCTTTCCTAGCATGCTAAAACTAATGCAATCTAAACAAAAGTAGAAAATCTTCAAGTGAAATTCAAAACAAACATTTTTGTATTTTCAATATACAGAACTGAAAATGCAAAGACTTAATAAGCAACCTCTTGGACAGACCCTACTACAAGAACAAGGAGACAAGCCAAGCAGGGCATCAAGAAGCAAATACCTAGACCAGAATGCAAGGAAAATAAATGAGAAAACTGACAAGAAATTATTTCGCCCAAAAAATATCAACAATGACACAACTTCCTATCACTTTGTAGGCACACAACAGATAGGACAAAAACCTAAGAAGTCTCAACAACCAACAAAACTCACCCAAAAAATACTAAACCTAGCCAAAAAGACTTATAAAATAGTGTATGTGATTGTTTATGGAACAAAAGCGTATGTACGCACCCTAAACATAGAAAAAATGTGCATATACACAACTGTCAAGGGAAAACCCATGTATGCCAAGAAAGACATTGACTGGGCAAGGATTAGGCCGAGAAACTTAGATACAAAGAAAAGAAGAGGTTGTCAAGCAACATGTAACACAAAAAATCAGCGAAACAAAGAGAAATGAAGGAGAAAAATCACCAAATAATCCAAAAAGGGATAAGTCCCCAATGGAGTCATCAATTTTGTTACAGGGAAAATCTCTCTATGGTTGGGATAAACCACAACAGACGAAACGACACCCAAAAATCAACTCTAATCTCAAGTATGCTAGACAAATAGAAATTCTAAAAAAACAAAGAATAGAATCCTACCTCTTTCGAACGTCCGCAAAAGACCATGGTTGAGCTCATGATCTAACGCTTGTTACCTGTAACTTGTCCTTAACATCCAAGATACACAAGAATATGGAAATTATATGAAACGTTAGCATATAAACTAGCATAATCCATTAACATGTATAACAAATATGCCCATAGAAAGTAATACAAATATTTGCAACATATAATTGGATGAGAAAATAATATTTCTATCAATGTAATCAACATACATACATAGGTGACAAATGTCTGTATCAGCACATATCAGAACCAAGAAACTAAGTCCCTCCACCTAGGCCTTCACCACTTCAATCCTCCACAAAGGCAAGCTAATAAGTAGTAGGATTAATTGAGTTTCTCCTTCTCAAGATAGGAAGAGATTGGGAGCTGAGCACAAAATAAGTTCATACTTTCAAGGATAAAGGGATGCAGACTCAATATGAGGTGAAATTTCTCGAAAGTGTCTTTGCTCTCAATCATGAATATCTTCAAGGCTTGTATATGGCTCAATTTATAGCCTCCAAATGGACTTGAAGGGTCAAGTTGGATCATTTCTAGTATATGTAAGGTCAAGGATCGTGGATCTCGTGACCTGGCATGGAAACACAACATATTATTTATTTATTTTTTAGCACAAAACCTGATGTATGTGGGATGTAATGGAGCAACTAGCGTATATGCGAGTTATCTAATTGTAGCTCGCCTATATAAACACAAACTTGAATTTTTGACTTTGGATTGAGAAAAATGTGGGAATTGAGTCTACGGAGGGAAAGGGAAGGCCACCAAAGCATGTTGCATAGAGTGTGGCAAAATTTGCTATAACAGGGGTAGTGTCCACATATTTCACATAATTACAATAATTCACATATTTCATTCCCATATTAAGAAATAGACATAAAATACATTATTCATGAAAGAAGAGTAACTTAAATTCCTTAAATAACCTACTCATAATTCAATCATGAAAGAATCCAAGAAAATGAAGGATCATAGAAAAAAATTAATCCCAAGAAATTCATCCACAATTTTATTAATGTTTTACAAAACTTGGAGTCTTAGAATACAAAATATTTTCCCCTCCAAAATTCCAAGTCCTCATTCTATAGATCTACAAATATTTATACAAAAATAAAAGTGGTAGTCACAAGAATATATTCAATGTCCCTTTTGAATTTTCACATATTCTTCCAACCTTATAAAGGTGGATTGAAATTTGAGTGCCTCGAGAAATATTACATTCTTATGGAGAAATTTAATTACATGAAATTGATGTAGAAATGCACAACTTTCATGGGTAACCTTTGGCTTGAAAGAAGCATTGCATCTCCCTGCATACAAATATATGTACCTATCCTTAAAATTTAGACCTATGTACCAACCACTGAATCACATACAAACATGGGAACAATTTTATGTGAGTAACAACATTATGCATGTAAGACTTATAGACCATATAATTTACCTTGTATCATTGAGATCTTGTTTATCTATGGAGTTAACATGGTTTGGAGGAGGTGGAAGTTATTTCACTACAAGGAAAACACCTTGTAGTTGAGGTTTTTAGGGAGCTTTTGAGTGTTACGAGATTGGGAAAAAATTTCAAAAAAACTCGTCTACAATCTCTACTATTTGTTTTAACGGATGCTCCCTTTAATTAAAAAAAAATGGACGGGTAGAGGTTTTAGTGGAGGTTTTGTTTTTCGGTGCTCCTATTGGTAACATGCACCGATGTGTGTTTACGTAACATGCATTGGTGCGTACATAAAACTAAAACCATTTGTGCTCATATAATTATTACTCACCAGTTCCATCTTTTTTTTTTATATGTCGCACAAATTCTCATATGGATATTACACACTGGGTCATTCCTTTTTGTTTTATGGCACATCGATGCTCATATAATTTATACGCACGGGTGCCTATATTACCAAGTGCATTGGAGGGAAGTGAAATATCAAACATTTGAGGTGATATGTCGGCGCCATTCTTTGTTACTAAGCATTGATGCATATATTATATGTAAATCACTAGTGTGTATCGTAATCATGTGCACCGTAATATTTTGAAACGATAAATATAATTGTACATAATGTCGTTTAAATTAACGATGTTTTTTCACAATTGTTAGCACCAATGCTTCAATGTAATTAATAGGAACCAATGCATATGACTCATAAAAATGCACTACTGTCTATTTTATAGGACACACCTTTTAGTGAGTTCAAAAGAATATTATTCATCGATATGTATATATTTTAATTAATTGGGTTTTTTTACAAATTTTCAATTAATCATCTCAAAATCAAATATTTTTTTATAATAATATTGATTTTATATTTTTGTTATGGTGTTTTAATATAATTATTGCAATAATTAGTTGTCCAACATATTACACCTCTATTATTTGTAACAATGTAAATCATCGATATATTAATTAATCAACAACACAACATTTTATAACATTTGACAATGCAATAAATTAAGAAACCCATTTATTATATATGAATAAGAGACCTGTCGTCATACAAAATGAGACAACGTAAAGGTCCACAATAATCAAAATGAACCCAATATGTAGTTGTTACACTTATTGGTAAAACTTCCTCATGTAATTGGGACAATATGTCGGTTACATTAAACAAAATCCCTGATTTTCATAGACAAATATTCCAAAATATACAACTTGCAGTAGCATTCAATTATATTGATTTTCATTCATCACTTGAATTGTTGTTATCGCTTGATCTGCATGTCTGCCTCATTTCTTCATCACCTGTAGACAATATTGTACTTTGGTTTTCTAACCTAATGTTTTCTTGGCTGGCTTGTTTTTTATGTTTTGTTTCTTCAGGTTACATCTACAAACAAAAAAATAAAGTGTAATAAATATATCTACATGTATATAGTATAATGTACATGATTTCATATAAAAAACTCCCTACCACAGCAATGACTGTTTCATAAACAATACACATTTTTTCGAAGGCATGTTGCATATCGTCTCTCAAAATCTCTTATGTTAGCCGCACTCCATACTTTGTTTCCAACATGTTTAATACATCATGACAAAGAATAATTGATATAATTAATATAAAGGTTTCTTTTTGCTCCATTAATTATAAAACGAGGGAAGTTAAACAACATAGCTACTTACAAATTGTTCAATTAAACCTTGATACTTCAACATATACTCACAATCCATACTTAACCCAATGTTGACTAATTCTTCGATTGTCTTTTCTTTATATGTTAGCACCTATTAGAAGACATACATAGACAAGTGTAAATTAATTATTTAAATATAAAAATCACAACAAATATGAAATCTTAAGTAAGGCCGAAAACATAAGTACTCACAAACTTTGCGATCAACCCTTTTCTTCCTCATCGTCTTGCCTTATGTATTGAATGGGTTCCATTTTTTTTCTTTTCTGCAACAAAACAATTGCAAATTAGTATTTCATTCGATAATTAAATTCTATGTACATAAAATAATAAATCAATGATGACACACCTCTAATGCACATTGCTCTTGGGATGCTCCTCCTGCAATGTTATTATGTTGATTTCTTTTACCATTTCCTTGTACATTTTTTTGGACATCCCTACCGGTATGCATTGGTTTTCTCCTCATTTGTCCCTTGGAATTTTCATATACTTCCTGAAAAATGAAAAGTACAATAATTTTTTTAAATCGACATGGAATTAAATATAGAAAAAAAATTGGTAATTTTTTAAACATATTATAGAAAAACATGTTTAATAATAATACATTTTTTTTTATTTTTTTTATTCCAAGTAATAACAAGGTTATGTATAGATGGAAGATAATCCATCTTAGCTCTGAGTTAGGGTTTACGAGCTGGATGGCGGTGGCCTCCTCTGTAGCTCCGCGCGCCTATGCGCGAGAGCTCGACCCTCACCCGAGATCTCCCTCCAGGCGCTCCTCCGTTAGACATTCGGGCGACCCCTCCGGCTCCCCGTCTGGAGCTCCTCCCTCCTCCGTTCAGCCGTCTCCAGCAGCAGCGACAGGTGTGTCCTCGGCTGCGCCGTTGATACCCTCTCCGACCTCCTTCAAAGACGCGGTCCAAGGCCTCTCTTCTGGATTTTCCCATGTGGTCCATGAAGCTCCAGATCCAGTGATCCCTGTTCCTCAGGAAGTAGCGGATCGGGAAGGTTTTTTTAGATCTAATGCTCTGTTTTGCAGGTTTAATGGCTTCTGGCCTCGCCTGGCGAATATGCATTCTTGGATTGCTTCAGAATGGACTCCTCTCCTCGATTTCGAAGCTCATGTTTTCCCGTGTGTAAAAGGTTTCTTCGTAGTGATTTTTTCCTCTGCTAAGGATAGAGATTTGATCTACAGTTCTGGGCCTTGGTTCTGGGGCAGGTCGGGTCTGTCTATGC